>JAFVLL020034245.1:0-19527 GCA_021397915.2 Tor tambroides
TACAATATATAAATATATTGTGGAAACTTAAATTCCTATAGAGCTGCTTTGCAACGATTTGTATCGTAAAAAGCGCTATACAAATAAACCTGAATAAAAGAATATAATCCTGGTAGTGGTCCCTTGTAACACTGACATTGCTACAACAGAAGCACTGAAAATGGCTCAAGAAGTAGATCCTGAGGGCAAAAGAACAGTTGGTAATGAAGTAGATGATCTGCACAATATCTAATATATCAGCAAATATCTTATCACATTTTGCAAAATAACATATTTTTCATTTTCACAGCCATTTTGACCAAGCCAGACCTGATAGACAGAGGAACAGAGAAGAGCATTCTGGAGATTGCTCACAACAAAGTGATTCCTCTCTGCAAAGGTTACATTATGGTGAAGTATAGAGGACAACAGCAGATCAATGATGAAATTCCTCTTGAGGAGGTGGCACAAATTGAGAGAGATTTCTTCCAAAACCATGACTATTTCAGGTTACAATCTGAAGAGAATATAATACAGCTTTTTTGTTCCCGTTTCATTTTTTTGTTCAGATCAAGTTGCAATTTGTTTCAATTTCAACAAGTTTTCTACAATGTCTCAGTGCCTTCTTTTTTTCTACAGATGCCTCTTGAATGAGGATAGAGCAACTATTAAATGTCTTGCTGTCAGACCGATTCAGAATCTTGTTGATCATATCATAGTAAGTTCAAACTAAAGCCTGATTTACAGTGAGCATGAATTTAGTGAACTGCATTTGTGGTAGGATGTATTGCGAGGCTGTAACCAAATGTTTTTGTGTATTTTTTTTTTTCAGAAATCACTGCCACAGCTCGATGAGCAGATAAAAAAGCAATTGTGGGATGTGAGAAATGAGCTCATAGAGTGTCAGGATGGACCGCCACAAGACCCTAAGGGAGCCAAACAATACCTCATTAAGGTAGTTCCTCATTGTGGGCAGTTAGAAGCAAAGTGAAAACCGGGAGGCTTGTGACCCATTGACTGCCAAGTAAATTACACTGTCAAGGCACAGAAAAGCATAAAAAACATTGTCAAAATAGTCCATCTGCCATCAGTGGTTCAATCTGAATTTTATGAAGCGACGAGAATACTCTCTCTGTGTCAGCGTAGCACCATTTTGGAGAGCATCTGATGGACGCAAAGTGCACACGCTGTTCTCTGTCATCAGTAACGCATGGATATGTATTGTACGTTTATTTACGCTTTGATTTGAATGGAAACAGCGTATCCATGTGTTACTGATGACAGAAAATAGCGTACACACTTTGTGTCCATCGGATGATGATGTTTTTTATACTTTTCTCTGCCTTGACAGTGTAATTTACTTGGCAGTCAATGGGACAGTCACAAGCCTCCCGGTTTTCATCCAAAATATCTTAAATTGTGCTCCGAGGACAAACAAAGCTTTTACGGGTTTGGAAAGACATGGGGGTTTAATGACAAAATTTTCATTTTGGGGTGGAGTATCCCTTTAAGTCTGCTCCAAAAAATGTTTGCGCTCCCATCACTTTTTGACATTTTGACACTCATAATCACCTCTGTCTGACATTATAGTATGCTATAATATGGTTTGTGATAAATATGGCACCTCTATTGCTAATAGAGAAAACATTAATAATGTAACTTGAAACTCATGTAACAAATATTAATTTTAAAAACAAACTCTTGAACACACATACCTCTAATAATGTACTGTACCAAAGGAGAGAGTTCGCTGTACAGTTTACATTATTGGGAGAAATTATTTTTCTTAAGAAAACCAATCGGTATGGTTATCGGCATCGGCATCAGCTATTGGTATTGGTGGAGAAATTTAGTATCAGTGCATCTATAATTATTTCTTTCTCACAGATCTTAACCAAATTCAGTGATCGAATGAAAACCTTATCATCAGGAGAGCTGATCATTAAGAAAAATTTGTTTGACCAGCTTCGGAAAGAATTCGAGAAGTGGAGTGATTATCTTAATCGTACAAAGCCAGACTGTCAGTATATTTTTAAATATTTTCAAGTTTGAATTCGTGGTTGTACATGGTTCAGTTAATTTTATGACAAATCTTGTTTCCAAACAAGTTAAAAATATAAAAGAGTTTATCGAGGAATGCAGAGGAAGGGAACTGCTTGGCTTCAGCAACTACAGAGTTTTTGAGATTGTTCTACAGCGCCATGTGGCCACACATAAGAAGCCAGCCATTAACTTACTCGGTATCATAAAAGGTACCATCCCATATGTTTAAAGACTTTCCAGTCATTTATCACAGTCTTTGTTATAAACATGGAATATTAGTTTACAGCTGACTACGAAAACTATTAAAAGTTTAAGAGTTTTATCTGAATTGTCAAGCCTGAGACGATTTTTATTTATGTGTGTCATTTGAAGACATCATCCTCATGCAATTCAATGATGTGTCGAATCAGTGTTTCCAGAACTACCCTGCTCTTCTAAATATCACAATGGTAAATATTGCTCCTAATTAGTGGCAATAATTGTCATTTTTAATTGTTACTTTAATCAAGTTTTCTTTCTCCTGTACTTCTTAACTTGACTCTAAAGAACAAAATCAACAACATTCAGGCAAGTCAGCAAGCCAAGGCAAAGAAGAGGATCTCAGAGCAGTTTGAAATGGAAAACATGATCTACACTCAAGATCCCATTTACAGGAAGTTCTTGAATGAGATTAGTGGCGAAAAACTTTCACAAGATCAGTTACCTTTCTTTGACATAAAAAGCAAGTACAGTGAAATGCTGGAGGCATATTATAAGGTAGGTTTTACTAGTTCTCAGTAACAAATATAGCCTGTATTTTTTTTTGTTCAGGGATGGCCTGCTGCAGTACGTGTGGACATTAGATGTGTTGACATTACCCTTGTTTTCTTTCAGATTGTGCAGCGGATGGCTGACCAACTGCCCATGATGATCTGCTTTTTCATGTTGAAGGAAACTGCTCAGCTCCTGTCTAATGATATGTTGAGTTTACTGGATGGGGCAAATGCAAGCGAGCTCCTGTTTGAGAACTCTGATATTAGTAGAAAGCGCAGAGTCCTACAGGTTCGCCTGGACCATTTGACTGCTGCTCAGGAAGCACTTAGCAATTTTATTTGAGGGATCTATTGACTAGTGGATATTATCTGGAGATATATTTAATGTGCCTGATAATGATCATTTTATAATGAATTAAACTTAAAACTTTCTTTAGCTTATCTTCTATTGATACATTTTGAGCTGTTATCAAGTAAACTGACCCTTTATGCTGCTTCTGGTAGAACACAAATACATTTGTTTTCTTGTTTCAAGATAAAATCCTGAGTAGTTATGAATATAAAATCCATATACCAGACGGCTGAGTACATAATGCATAGTAGATTGTTATTGTGTCATTTTGACACAACTAGTGTATTTTAGTTTCAAATTGTAAGGGAGACTTAGCTAGTTCTCAAATCTTTTCACTTTAAACCTTCAAAATATACACTGTTGACACATGGACGTAAGACTCACTCATACAGGCAATTCCTGAATTAAACTGTTCTTTTGAATGAATCATTTTAGTAAATGACTCAAAAAAGTTGCTTGGCATCATCTACTGGAGCAACAATGTAAAGACACCAATGGTGAGAAGTCCCAGTGCTGCCACCAGTTAAATTCAATTAACTAAACAGTTTTTTTTTAATACAAAATGTCACCACTGACCTGTAACCCTATCATCTGAGTCAACATGAACACAAACGGCACAATAAGCATTACACAGAGAACAAGGAAAGAAAACAGAGTGAACTTTGCAGTGACAATACTGATATCAGCTATTACTGAAATACATAAACAACATTTCCGTTTATTTCAGTTTCACACAACCTGATCTCATAAAAAGATAACATGAATGTGAAGATATTTTTTGGCAAAAATTATAGGCCTATGCTGCTTCTTGCACAAATCACCACAGTTCTGAAGTGAAATGTACACACCAAGTGGAAACAAAAACCCATATATGGAGTTGGTTATGTGATTAAAATCATGTTTTAGCTTAAGCAATGCACTATTGTTATTGTTTTGAGGGTGTAAAATAGTATTGTTCAAGGAATAGGACAAAAAAAACTTTATTAATAATAAATTGTTGGTGTTTCACTGCCACTAGTGAGAAAAGTTGAGATTAAGAACCATAACTCGCATTCAAATAATTCAAATTCACATTTGTAACTGAAAGATTGTGGATGTTAACTGAGATCAGCCTTATCATATTTTATCTAAAATGAACCATGTCTAATCATACCATGTCAATAAACCTTAAAAGAGTAGGGGCTCCTGACCATAAATTTAGATTAGAACCTGCCTGTTGTGTTTAATCTGCTTCTACTTGCATTTGCATTATTTTCATGTTTTAAATTCAGTTTGACATTAGATTTCACCTCTTTAGGATTTCTCTTCCGCATTATCACAAACACTGTTTGAGTGAAACGTAAACTATACAGTTTATGAGAGACATCAAAAATGTTTTCAAAGCAGTGCTTGTGATAAAGATAGATAGTCCTCAAAACCAAAAGGTTAGTATACATTTTACTTATTATTAATTTGTCATTTTAAAGAAACATTTTAAATGCTTTTAAAGCTTTATGTCTTGTTATGAGTTCTAGATCTAAAAAAATAAATAAATAGAAAAGTAGAGTGAAGGGTCGGTAGACAGCAAACAGGTATGGCAGAGGCAAGACACAGAGCAATCCGTGGAGCAAGCGTGGGTCGACGATCAACGAACAGTGTCCAAGGGGCTTAGGCAAAGGGGTAAATCCAGGAACACAGGCAGGAATCAAACACGGGAAAACTAACAAGGTAAACTGGAAACGCTTTGTAAGGTAGCGGGGCTAGCAATACTCAGCAATATCTGCGTGGAAGTCTCAGGCTTATATAGTGTGTGTGATTGGGTGATGGTGATTGTGAGATAGTTCTCAGGTGTAAGCGTGATCAGTGCGAACAGCTGTGTCGGTGCAGTGGATGATGGGAAATGCAGTTCGATAGTGACTGGCAACAGTAATGTGGTGTAAGAGTCAGTGTGGTGAGCGAGTGACCTCTGGTGGTGAATAAACGGAAGTGCATGGCCAGGATTCGTAACAAATACTTTGTCATATTTATTATTTGCAGAAAATTTAGTTTTAGGCTAACTTTTTTTTCAATAAATTTATTAATACATTAAGACGATTTTCTTTCAGTATTGTATGGAAGCACATGGGTAGCAAAATTCAATTTGAAACGTAATATGCAAAATGGCAGTGCAGTATGTAAAATGGCAATATATTTCTGTATTTAAATTGACATTTTCCCATACATAGGTGAAACATTTTGTACTCAATACACATAGCATTGAGCAATTAATTAATTAATTAAAAAACCATATTGCTGCTTTACAACACATTATCTCTGCAGTGATCCAGTTAACTAACTCAGGGAAGTACTTGTAGCATTTGACTCCAAAATTTGTCCATCCATTGGGGCATTTTTCATTTAAACAATACATAAACTTTAGGGTTCTTGTAATAAACACAGTATATAGTCTTCACACACTGCAGAAACCTCATTAATCATGACAAAATTCAGTCAATCATATTGTACATTTCCTGTCCACCCCTTTGTAATGAAGCTTCTCAAAGATTTGGCAGAAAACAATCTTTTTTATTATCTATGCTTTATAGCAGAAGTTAATTTTGTTTGCGCCACTGAATCACTATTTTCCTGTTTATTACTGTAAAGCTGATTTGAAATGATCTGTTTTTATATAAGTATACTATATAATTATGTAGTATAAAGCATTACTTAAATAAAGATGACTAGACTTGACGATGACTTTAAAGATTTTAATCTGGAATAAAAAAAGGTGTTTTCACAATGGTAAATAAATGTATTGGTTACCTTTTGCATTCACCACAGAATACATAATGAAAAGAAGCAGAAGACTTCTCAGCACTGCCATGATGAACCCTAAAATTAATAAGCCGGAAAAGTTAAATGTCTTCAGTCATATTCTGAACACTGGATTCTTGATTTATAATAAAGAAACTTGAAGTATAATAGGTATTCAGCAGGTCGATGTGCCAAAAACTCACCTTGGTTTTCAGATCGTTGCCTTCAGACTTTCAGTGAAGATTTTTTGAAGCTCTAGAAAGAGCCCTGCTTTTATACTTAATGTCAAATGTGTTTAAGTCATGAGGATGATACAGGATGTGATTCTCTGATAATAATAGTGTTCTATCACGGAAATGTGATTGTTCAAGTAAAACGTCATCAAACACCAATCGATGCTCTGTTATCTTGGATCTGTGGAGGACTGTGTAAATTAAAATATTGGATCATTGGGTAATAAGAAATGGTATTTGAAAAAATCTTTTATTGATTATACACTCAGAAGGAGCCCATTTACAGTAGCTGTCTGTGACTGAGAGGTACTTCTAATGCTGAAAATTGCAAGTCTTCTTTCTGCATATCATAGAGTTTCTGTACTTGGCATTTAAAATTCTGAGTATGTCAAAGCAAATTTATTCGAATGAATGTGTATAAGGTGTATTTTTAAATGTTCTCTTTCTTCCCTGCTCTTTTTTGTGATTATAATTAAGAGATCTTTAAAAGGATGATGTTGTGAATTCTTTTCATTATATGTCTTTTGGTATTTTATACCTGTTAAAGGGTTTGAAAAATGCGTATTACACAGTGTCTTAAGAGATGATTTTATTGTAAGTGACGTGTTTTCTGTTACACAAACCCAGCTTTTCACACGTGCAGCATCTCTAAATGCAGGGCAAAGGTTATTGACAAAAAACAAACAAAAAAAAAAAACCTACTTCTGATGCATAATCGATATGTGGATATGGGAAAAACACCTCCAAAATACAGTAGGCTACCAGTCAATTCACTGACGTGGCATGTAATATGTAGTAAGAATATTTGTTTCTGTTGTTTTTTTAGCTTCTGTTGCAATGTTTATGAGTTAAATGGGTAACACTTCAGGATACTGTTCCATCATTACTGAATAACTACACAAGAACATGAGTAACGCAATATTAGCATTCTAGTAACTACTAGTATCTAACAAGAAACTCTGATTAATGAATTAGTAAGTAATAGTGCTTATTAGAATGTGGTAGTTCACTATTAACTAATCAGTAACTATTATTTTCTCATACCTCCCTAAGAACTACTAAGAACTACTGTGTATAGGTTCATAATTAATATGAATAATACATAATGTATATTTAATTCTAAAGTGAAAGTCATGGTAACCCACTAGTAATGACTCAAGCTTTACCAAATTCTTCAGAGAGAATGACTAATTATTTGGATCAGTATTCTGAAGTGAAGACCATGATAACTCCTTAATAATGACTGAAATCACAGTAAGCTTTTGAGGGTTTTGTGAAATATTGGATAGTAATTATTCAGGTGTTACTACACCCTTCTAAAGGAATAACTAATTTTTTGGATCAGTATTCTAAAGTGAAGATAATGATAACTCCCTAGTAATTGCTGAAGTCATTGCAAACTTTTGAGGTTTTTGTAAGGTTCTGGTTAGTAAATCATTTTGCTAGATTTGGTAACTCTTAAATCATTACTAATGGGTTACCGTGATTTTCACTTTAGAATACTGATCCAAATAATTAGTAATTTCTTCAGAAGGATGTAGTAACACTTGAGTCATTACTCTCCAGAACCTTACGTATATCTCAAAAGCTTACAATGACGTCAGCCAATATTAGGGAGTTATGATGATTTTCACTTTAAAATACTGATCCAAGTAATTAGTAGTTCCTATAGAGGGATTTGGTAATACTTGAGTCATTACTATTCGGTTACCATGATCTTCATTTTAGAATTAATTATTCATTATGCATAATTCACATGAATTATGAACCTGTTTACAGTAGTTCTTAGGAGTTCTCCAGGATATATGAAAAAATAGTAGTTATTGATTAGCTAGTAGTCAACTACCACGTTCAGATGAGCACTATTACTTACTAAATCGTTAATCAGAGTTTCTTTTTAGTTAATAGTAGTTGCTAGAATGCTAACAGTGCATTAGTTATTTGTTCCTGTGTAGTTATTCATTAACGACGGAACAGTATTCTAAAGTGTTACCGTTAAATGGAGAGTTTACCACCAAAAAGAAGATCATATGGTCTTTGAACAACAAGAGAGTGAGAAAATAATGCCTGAATTTTCATTTTTGAGTGAACTAATGTTACAACAGCTAGTCATGGAAATTATTTTAAACTACTTAATTAAAAACTGTTATTAAAAGGTAGTGGAAGTGGCAGATGCCTAAAAAAGACACTGGTGGTTAGAGCAAAACATCACAAGAGATGTAAAGCTAACATGTTTTCATTGTGGTATGGATGATGTTTCGAAATTCTTTTGCCTGTCAACAGTAATAAGTTTAGCCTTCCTATCAATTATACACATAAAGTGGACACCGGATACATAAATAATATAAATAATCATGAAATCTTGTCTTTGCCTTAAGAATTTCTATGAAGATTTTGTGGAGCTTCAGAAAGAACCCTGGTTTTCTATTTTATTTAACATTAAGTATGTTTAAGTCACGAGGATGATGCAGGATATAATTCTCTTGTAATAATGTGTGTTCTATCATGGAAATGTGATCGTTCAAGTAAAACGGTCATCAAACACCTATCGATGCCCTGTTATTTTGGATCTGTGGAGGACTGTGTAAATTCAAATATTGGATCATTGGGTAAAATGAGCCAGTATTTAGAGAACTATGAAAATATGTATATTGAGGAGGCTGCCATTTACATTAACAGCTGTCTGTGACTGTAAGGTACTTAATGCTGAAAATTACACGTCGTCTTTCTGCATATCATATAGGAAAGGGAAGTGGTGTGTGGCCAAGTATGGTGACCCATACTCAGAATTTGTCCTCTGCATTTAACCCATCCAAGTGCATGCACACAGTAGTGAACACACACCCAGAGCAGTGGGCAGCCAATGCTGGTGCCTTGCTCAAGGGATTAACCTCAGTCGTGGTATTGAGGGTGGAGAGAGTGCTGGTTATTCACTCCCCCCACCTACAATCCCTGCCGGACCTGAGACTCGAACCCACGACCTTCAGGTTACAAGTCCAACTCGCTATCCATTAGGCCACGACTGCCCCTATGTAGTTCCTATACTTGGCATTTAAAATTATGTCAAAGCACATTTACGCTGATCAAAAGCGTATTTTTAAACGTTCTCTTTCTTCCCTGTTCTTCAGTGTGATTATTATTATTATCTTTAAATGGATGGTGTTGTGAATTCTTTGCAGTATATGTCTTTCAGTATTATTTACCTATGTATATTATACCTGTTAAGGGATTGTATTATGAAAAATGCGTATTATGCAATTTCTAGCAGATTTTGTAAAATTTGTGTCTTTATATTTACATCAATCCCCTTCAACTGAGGTACTTAAGGAGGGCTGACAAATAAGCGTTGTGAAAATTAAAATATAAACTCAGCAGAAATATCATTACCTTCAATCAAAGCTAAAGTTAAGAAATTAAAATGTTCATTGTCACTCCAACATTAAAATGAAAAGTAAAATTAAATTGTACCCTGAAATTAATCTGTGGTATCACTGTTTAACTTCCAACACACAGTACCAGTCAAATTCATTGATGTCGCATGTAATATGTAGTAAGAATATTTGTTTCTGTTGTTTTTAACATCAGTTGCTATTTTTATGAATTAAAGGGATAGTTTACCCCCCAAAAAGAAGATCATGTGGCCTTTGAACAACAACAGAGTAAATAATGCCTGAATTTTAATTTTTGAGTGAACTACCCTTTTAATGTTACATCAACTAGCCATAAAAATGATTTTATTACAGGATTTGAACCCAGGCCCCAAAAAATGTTGCCAAAGAACTGTTTCTTTTTTCAGCTAGGTTGGCATTTGGTTTGCCTGTAAGCTAAAGGTAGAAATACAACCCCAATTTCAGAGAAGTTGGGACGTTTTGTAAAATGCAATAAATTTTTGTTAATTTGTTGATGCTCTTTAACTTTTATTTAATTGACAAAAGTACAAAGAAAAGTTATCCAAAGTGTTCACTGACCAACATAAATGTATTTTGTAAATATGAACAAATTTTGTTTTTGACAGCTGCAAAACATTCCAAAAAAGTTGGGACAGAGGCAAAATAAAAGTGAAAAGGTTATAGAATATCCACGCAGTAAGCAGGTGAACTGGTAATAGGTCAAGGTATGTTTGGGTATAAAAGGAGCATCTCATTCTTTGCAATCAAAGCTGGATCATGGCTCATCACTTTGTGCCAAATTTCACAAAAGAGGTGTCAAACAAATCAAAAATCACATTTCGCAATGCAAAATTGCAAAGAATTTAGGTCTTTCACCAAGTACCATACATTATATTGTGAAAATATTCAGAGAATCCAGAGAAATCACAGTAAATGTAGGGCAAGGCAGGAAACCTCAGTTGAATGTACTTGACCTTTGAGCCCTCAGATGGCATTGCATAAGAAACCGTCGTGCTGCGGTATATAGCCACATGGGCTCGGGAGTACTTCAGAAAGCCACTGTCATTTACCGCAGTCTGCTGCATCAAGAAATGCAACTTGAATATCTGTTACTCTAGGAGAAAGCTTTCAATTCGGGTTCTCTGGGCCAGAGCTCATCTCAGATAGTCAAAAAGACAGTGAAAATGTGTGCTGCACTCAGATGAGTCAAAATTTCAAGTTGTTTCTGGGAAAAATGGATTTCATGGTATGGGGTGCAGCAGAGCAAACAGCATGGGTGACTGCCGTATGTGCGAAGGTGCTATTGACAGGGAGGCATATATTGAGATTGTACAGTGATATATACTGCCATCAAGGTAATGTCTTTCATGGGAAGTCCATGGTTATTAGATCAAGACAATGCCAGCTCTCATTCTGCATGTGCTACAACAGTGTGGTTTCGTAGACTCAGAGTGACTGTGTTGGATTGGCCTACCTGCCTTCCAGATCTGTCTCCAATTGAAAATGTATGACCAGTCATGAAAAAGAGAATCAGACAACGACGATCACAGACTGCTGAGCTTCTGAAGTCTTGTATCAAGTGAGACTGGACAAAATATTTGCTTGCAAAACTTTAACAGTTAGTATCCTCAATTGCCAAACAATGAAACATTGTAATTAAAAGGAAAGTTGATATGACACAGTGTTAAACATGCCTCTTTCCCAACTTTTTTGGAGTGTGTTGCAGCCATCAAAATCAAAATTTGTTAATATTTACAAAATACATCTATGTTTGTCAGTGAAAACTTTGGAAATCTTGTCTTTGTACTTTTGTCAATTAAATAAAATTGTAAATGCTAAATTAAATAAAATTATACTTTGTACTTGTACTGTCAATTAAATAAAAGTTAAAGAAAATGAACAAATCACAGATTCTTGATTTTATTGCATTTTACAAAATGTCCCAACTTCTCTGGAATTGGGGTTGTATATAAACTATTTGATAAAAAAAAATGTTATTAGTGTTAAAGGTATAAAGGTAGTGGTAAATAGTTAAAGGCAGTGGTAGTGGAGAACGCCTGGTAGAGACTTGATAGAGTAAAACATATTATAAACCTGTTAAACTGAGATGTAAAGCTCACATTGACTCATTGTGGTATGGCTGATGTTTCGAATTTCTTTTTCTTCCCATAACTGTCAACAGTAATAAGTTAAACAGCTCTGCTTTTACACTTCACTTAACATCGTGTATTTAAGTCACAAGATTGATAAAGGATATGATTCTTTGGAAATAATGTGTGTTCTTTCATGGGAATGTGATTGTTCAAGTAAAACATTCATCACCTGTCAGTGCTCTATCTTGGATCTGTGGAGGACTGTGTAAATTCAAATATTGGATCACTGTGTAAGATGAGCCTGTACATATAGAGCTATAAAAAATATTTTATTGACTATGTATTTAGGAGGTGCCCATTTTGCAAATTGCATGTCTTCTTTCTGCATACCGTAGTTTCTATACTTGACATTTAACTAACATCTGCAGAAAAAAAGCCAACAATTACCAACAAACATTTTGTTCATAAAGATAATATTCACGTATTCAGGTAGATCCAGTTGCAGTTTTATTGAGATGTCCCAAAACAGAAATCCACACAAAGGCAAAAGGCAAAAACCATGCATCAGGTAATTCACAAAAACAGAACCCCCAAAAACAGAGAACAGATAACAATACTGCAGCAACAAAAGACTCAGAGAACATGGTATATATCAGGAAGAGCTAAATAGGTAAATGCCAAAGAGCTGAAGGTTGTCAGTCCTCTGTTGTGTGTGTCATGTGTTCCTGCCTCTTGTGTCAATATTTGGTTTGTTTCCTGTCCTTTTTTCATGTGATTTATTAGTTAAGTCTGTCCAGCTGTGTTTGTCTGATTAACCTGTCTATATTAGTTCATGCCCGTTCTGTTTCGTGTTGTCTGGTCTACTCGTTACTCCCCGGTGTTCCTGTGTCTGCCTTGCCTTGTCTTGCCCTGATGTCTAAATTAAAGACCATTATTTGAGTTACGTCCTTGTCAGCGTGTTCCTGTATCCTCCCTCGTGTGTGTGCACCGTGACAAAGGTAATGGAACAATCATTAGTGCAAGGAGTGATGGGAACTGACATCCGGAACAAACAAACAATTGTCCAAAAGAGCTGTCAAGGGCATACCACCTGCTGGCAGTGAAGACAACTTTAGGGTCATTCTGTGTCAACTCAACCAGATGTCCCTTGCTCAAATTTTTTTTTTTTTTTTCTTTTTTTTCTTTCTGAAAAAAGATAAACATGTATAGTGATGAAAGCCAAAATATTAATTGTCATGGGTGAATATTTAGGGAGCAATCCATTATTTTGTAGAGGGAGGTCAAAATGGCAATTTTCACCTGAGACTCTTTTTGACCTGAGCCAAATTACAGGAAGATGACTTCAGAAAGATGGCAGCATCATTATGTTACTTTACACAGAGATTGGTAGATCTATAAGTAAAATCTGTTGACTTTAGCTGTTTTTGTTGCATTATGTGCCAATGGTGACCATTCAAAAATGGAGAAATGTTTTCACTATTTTTACCCCCAAAGTTTGCAGGCCTGTAACTCAAAAAGTATTAAAGATATCTTAACACCCTTTCAGATATTCTGTCCTATCAAACTTCCCTTTTGGCCATTTTTAAGGTCCTATATGGTTCAGTTCTAGAGAAATTGGAATTTCAATATGACTCCAGGAGTAAATCATTAAATTGTACACATTTTCAGTGGTCAAAAACCAAATGTGGGTCACTTTGCAAAAATATGATACTTTTCTTTTAGAGAGTAAAGTCTGAAGAACAAATAATATTAAACAGAAATGTATCTCGTTTCCTTCTGTCAAAACAACTGCATTGAACATACCTGTCTGAGTGCAATAAATATTCTTTTTCCAAAGTTTGCATGTCTGTAACTCAAGAAGTATTAAAGATATCTCAATATGATTTTAGATTCTAGTCCTTAATAATTTTTAATTAATATTCTTTTGGAATCTTCATTTTCAAGGCCAAATTACATTGTTCAGTCCCAGAGATATGGAGACCTCAATGAGGCTCAATCTACTGCATATCTAAACTCCTGGCAGATTTAGAAGAAATCTATTAAAATGAACAAAATTCCTTCTTCCAAGTATCCCTGAAGCTGATTCAAGTATAGAATCTTATAAATAGACTACAGAGAGCAAGGTGAAGAGCAAGTACTCAGACAAGTATGATATATGCATATTGTTTTGACAGAGGGAAACAAGATACAATTCTAATTTCAACATTATTCTCCAGACATTGTTTTTTAAATTAGTATTGGTTGTATACAAAGTGAGCAACATTTGGTTTTCAACCACTGAAAATGGGTAATATACAACAATCTGAAAATGGAGCCTCATCGAGACCCCCATATCTCTGGGACTCAACGATGTAGGGCCTTGAAAATGAAGACTCCAAAAGAAAAGTTTATTAAGAACTAGAATCTAAAAAAAAATATTGCAATATCTTTAATATATCTTGAGTTATAGGCAGGCAAAATTTGAAAAGAGAATATATATGGCACTCAGACAGTTATGTCCAATGCAGTTGTTTTGACAGAAAGAAACAAGATACATTCCTAGTTTAAACATTATTTGTTCATCAGACATTCCTCTTTAAAAGAAAAGAGGTGTCATATTTTTTTAAAGTGACTCGCATTTGGTTTTTGACCACTGAAAATGTTTACAATTTAACAATTTACTCCTGGAGCCATATTGAAATTCCAATGTCTGGAACTGAACAATATAGGGCCTTAAAAATGAACATGCCAAAATGAAAGTTTAAGACCCAATGTTTCAAAGTGCATTAAGATACCAATCTCTGTGTAAAAGTAACATTATGATGCTGTCATCTTTCTGAAGTCACCTTCAACCCCCTGTAATTTGCCTGTGAATCTCAGATGAAATTTACCATTGACCCCCCTCTGCAAAATAGTTAATTATTCCATAAATCTTCATCCATGATATTTAATATTTTGGCTTTTATCACTATACATGTTTATCTTTCTTCATAAAAAATATAATATTAGAAAAATCAAAAATTTGAACCACGGGGACCTCTGGTTTTTTTTTTTTTTTTTACAGAGGTTTATAAAGTTTTAAATCGACATTTTTATTAAAGTAATGCATCGTTTCACTTTAGAAGGCCTTTATTAACACCCCGGAGCCATGTGGAGTGTTTTTATGGGTGCATTTTTTTTTTTGGATTCAGAAACAGGGGCACCATTCACTGTAATCATACAGATTGGAACAGACAGGACAATGTCGAATATAACTCCGAATGTGTTCGTCTGAAAGAGGAACGTCAGACATGCCTAGGATGCCCTGAGGGTGAGTAAATCTTTGCCTAATTTTCATTTTTGAGTGAACTATCCCTTTAAGTGTAATGTGAAATGAATGAAAAGTGTTACATTTTAGAGTATATCTTCTCATGTTGCATCAGATTTCTTTATACTCGCAGTTTGCAGCGTTGAGCATAATAAGCAATCACACACCTTTCTGTTGTCATGGGCTGCCTACTGTGAAGGAGCGAGGAGACGCAAGAGTAAACATAAACGGCAGTCTTTAATAATCCAAACCGGGGAAACACGGAGCAAACAGGAACACACGTAGCATATTGACATACAACATTCTACAAGGAAACATAGGGCACTCTTTAAGTACTAAACTAAACGAGGGGAAAACGAGACACACCTGGAATCAATGGAACAAAATGGGAACAGGAAAACCCAAATAAGGACATGTCACACAAGAGTAAACTAGGTCATGGGGAGCACATGGAACAAAAACAACGCACAACAGGTCCATGGGTGTGACATATTGTGGGTGGGCGCCCTGGAGGCTGGTGCAGGACTGAGACACGGAGAAGGCCTCCAGGGCGGATCAGATGGCCGTGGCGGAACAGGGAGCTCAGGGGACCATGGCGGATCAGGAAGTTCAAGGGGCCATGGCAGAGCAGACAGTTAAGGGTGCCATGGCTGATCAGGAAGTTCAGGGGCCATGGCGGAGCAGACAGTTCAGGGAGCCATGGCGGATCAGGAAGTTCAAAGGGCCATGGCGGAGCAGACAGTTCAGGGTGCCATGGCGGAGCAGATAGTTCAGGAGGCCATGGAGGAGCCTTTGTGGCCTTCTCCAGTTTCCCCAGCTCGGCCACTATGGCAACAGATATATGCCCCCCCCACCCCCCCAAAAAATGAGGGGCACCACAGAGATCATCGCAGAGAGTTATTCAAGTGTCCGTGCTCACTGACTGAATTCTGAATCTGCATTCACAAATTCTGTCATGATCATAAACAACAAAGTGCAAAATAAATGTAAGCAACTGATTTGCTTAAGTGATTATGGGATTTTTTGCAAAAATGCATTCGACTTTAGTCATGGACCTCTTTAGTGTCCTTTGCTTGCTTGCGTTGCATAATTTATAATAATAATAATCATTTTGTTTTTCATGCTACTGAAATAACCAAGGTAAAGTCTTGATTTTCAAATCCTTAAAAAGCAAGTTTAAATAATCATAAATGGCTTTAAGCTTGTTTTGTCAGTAACCAGAATATAACTTGCTTTTTCTGGTTCTCATAAATTCACATGCAAGTGACTACAAGATTAGTTCGATCTCGTCATTGCATTGCACACATTACAAGCTGAAAACATTTCAGCATCTTTTAACTGCTCGAGACAGGCTCAGATCATGTAGCTGACCTACAAATACTTAATGAGCATTGGCAACTACAATGAGCACTGATTTAGTGCCGATTTAGACCCGATCTGCAAAATCCACCCAAATGTTGTGTAGTGTGAGCTTGCCTTTAGTCACCAGGATGATACAGGAAATAATTTAACAATATGTGTTCTGTTATGAAAATGTGATCGCTCAAGTAAAACGGTCATCAAACAGCTATCTATGCTCTGTTATCTCAGATCTGTGGAAACTGTAAAATCTAATATTGGATCAATGGGTAAGATGAGCCTGTATTTAGAGAACTATGAATAATATTTTTTAAACTATATATTCAGGAGGCGTATTTATACATTCAGTACCCATCTGTGACTGAGAGGTACTTAATATTTTATTAACAAGGTTCAGGAGGAGCACGTTCAGATAATCAACAAATTTAGCACAGATAGAGCTCATCTAGATAATCAACTTAAAGGTGCGTTCATGCCATATTGTAATTACCGTAATTACAAGATACCAACTTGTAAAAATCGTTCACATGATAACTCGTAATTACAACTTGCGAACTGGGACTTTTCTCAAGGCTATGACTTGCTTACGTGCTATGTTTAGGCATTGATAGTGTGATAGTTCTGAGTCCGATTCCAAGGGCAGTAGAACAGCTCCCAGTAGAACGTCACGTGTTATCATCTCGAAATTACGATATTGGCATGAATGCAACATAACTACCACGATATGTATGGGTACTTCTCAAATGGAAGGCTGCATCCTAGCGAGGCTGTGTCCTTCCTAGTTCAGTCTTTCGGAGGCATGTAGGCTAGAGTCATCCTCGGCATTAAACACTATCATGAGACGGTCTGCTCTAGTAAGTGCACATGGCTACATTACATATGTTCCCGCCCTCGCTGTCATGGCACGAAAATTCTAATAAAACTAAGCTTTGGAAAAATACTTTGTTACAAATCTTTATATTATCTGGCTTTCACAGCCGTCTACAGTCTCCCAGTGGCTTACATTATTGGCAGTTTAGCATTTAGTGAGTAATTTATACCAAAACAGTGATACTCAAATCTGGCTCACAAGATCCACTTTCCGGCAGAGTTTAGCTCCAACCCTGATCAAACTCACCTACATGTGATTTTCTAATGATCCTGAAGACACTGATTAGCATGCTCAGGTGTGTTTGATTAGGCTTAGAGGAAAGTAGATCCCGCAAGCCAGATTTGAGTATCTCTGTACCAAAACAAAAGATAACATTTATGCTTTCATGTCCAAAAACATTATTTTTGTCTTACATTTCATAATAAATTCAGACAAGCTCAGTACTGACTTTTTTTTGTCAGTTTATTTTCATGGAATGGAATGTGTACAAAGGATTGTGGGTGATTGAAGGTTGTGGAGGATACATCCCATGCATCCTTCAAATTAAGCTGAATGGAAGATGCGAAAACAAAGGCTGCCTTCCAAGGATCCTTCCGACTGAGATGGCCTTTTGCGACGTTTGATGATGTGGCAGCCAAGATATTCAGCGTTCGTAGGATGCAGCCTTTCGTTTGAGAAGCACCGTACAGCCAACTCACCTCTGCCAACTCATTCTCATCCCAGACTAGTGATGGGGGAGTTCTCTGGGCTCGAATCCCTCCCTCAAAACAGCATGCTAAATATGCTTACTGTTTGCGCAGTCTGATTATATGTAAGTGCGAACTTGTGAAATGCTGAGAACTACATCTCTTCTTTCTACATAGAGTTTCCATAATTGACATTAAAATGATTATGTCAAAGGAGGAATGCCATTCCAGAGTGAAAGTAAATTACCGGATTTTGATTTTCTATTTCTGCGACATCATGGCTGGAACAAAAATATATACAAACTAGGTGTGGTGACAAATTGGGAATGTTGAAACATTGACTTTCTAAATCAAACAAATCAATATAAATTTTTGTTAAACAAATAATATGCATCTATATAAACAACAATATTCTTTATGTGAAGAGTACTGCATTGTAGTTGTAGGCTGATGATCGGTAATTAAATACAAGTGAATCAATATGTTTTTTTTGCTTCTTTTCTTGCCTCTACATTGCAAGAACAAACGAACACATATATAAATAAAAGTACTTGTCTGAGAAACATTTTTGTGGATTCTCAGAGTGGGAGAAAAGGCTGCTGAAGTCTTCTTTAGTTATTTGTATATTTAAATATTTCTTAAAACTTTGCAGTTGTTCATAAGGTATTTTCATCAGCGAGTCACTGGGGTGCCAGCATATTTGTAAGCCTGATGAAGACATCACATGATGTAATTCTAATAACCATATTCTCAATTTTTGCTGCACATGCTTATATTTTCGTACATGATTTTGATGAAACTCCACAACACACAAGATATGCTTTATCAATGCTTTTATTTTTATTAGAGGAGTGTTTTAGGGAAAGTATTGAGAAAAGATGCAAGTTTAATTTCAGATTAGCATGTTTTATAAAGGATAAGATCAGAAAATGTAACTCTATATAATCATGTAACTGTGGAGAAGGATGACTGGATGGGATCTCATAGGTTTTTAGCACAAACAAAGGTAACTCGATCTGAACATGTCAGATCGTTCCAGCAACAGTTAGCTGCAGGGTGGAAAAATTAATAAAGTTTTTCTGATCAATATGTATGTTCATTTTGTGACATCCAAATAAGCCATTTTATGTTACTGTATATGACATTATAGGATTGATTATAAGATGTAAATAATTGCTGAAACTATTAATAAAACTGAATTCTTACAGCTAGGCCAGTTCAAAGCAGTTCTCTGTATTTCCTACATTGTTAGGTTCTCCATAGTCTTGCGTAGCCAGACATTCAGACTGATGGCTGAAGGTCTGGAATTTACGGTAGCTTTCATTGGCCAAGGCCCGCCCATGAGGCCATTTGACCGACATGTCAAACAACCAATCACAGTTCGTTTCGTTCAGCATCACATTTCGGGGTGTGGAAATGTCGCCACAATAACAAACCGGTGTGTAAAACTCTCGGACGTATTTTAAAGATTCTATGCCGCGAACTTTAAATATTTCACATACTTTTGAAAATCCAGCGTTTATTTGATCCTGATAACCATTTGTCGTCACAGTTGTAAACACGACAGCTTTCTTCTTTCGTGAGGGGTTTGGCGTCACGACGTCTCTGTTTCCAGGTGGAACGTTAAAGAACGCGACACACACGTCTCCCGGAAATCCTGTATAATTCAACCAATCCGACAACGACTTCGAAACTCCTGAAGTGTTTCCACT
>JAFVLL020034246.1:0-11196 GCA_021397915.2 Tor tambroides
TGTTCTAAAGAAGGGGGTGCCAATACTTTTGTCTATATAGTGTATGTACAAGTCATTGGTGTTTGGTGATGAGTTTTTGGCTCAAGGTCTGCATTGAAAGGAATGCATTTTTTCCCCAAACTATTGGGTTACCATTTGTTTAACCACAATTTTCTACAAATACCATGGTTAGTGTAGCAAAAACATTGTTGATTTGTGGTTACCATGGTTTAAGTATAGTAACCATGGTTTTTTTTTTTTGGTTTTATTTGTAGTAAAACCATGGTTAATTTTCTTAAGGGTAGGAATGTTCTCAGAATCGTCTGGCAAGGTTTCTCAAAATTATAAACAAATATTCTTCCAGTAATGTTAATAGAACATTTGGTCAACATTAACTGGTGTTTACTAATGTTCTCAAAACATAAGTACAAAGCATTATTTATACACTCTTATGAAAATTAACCATGGTTTTATTATAGTAAAAGTATAGTAACCATGGTTTTTTGGTGAATTGATTGCCATTTTTTAACCACACTTTTCTAAAAATACCATGGTCAGTGTAGCAAAACCATGTCTGATTTGTGGTCATGGTTTTGCTACACTGACCATAGTTTAACTCTAGTATTTGTAGAAAATCATGGTTCATTTTCATGGAATGCTTTATTTCTGAAAGGTTTTAGTTGGACATTCATCTAACATTTTTTAAACATTGCTACTTGTTTCAGAACGTTCCGAGAACATTCAAAAGTAACATTTCCATAATGTTTGGAAAATTATAAAATGGAATGTTCCCTTAACATTTGCATACAAAAAATGTTTTTAAAACATTTAAAAAAACTGAACATTTTGGACATTCATAGAACATTCAGAAGTAATATTTTTGTAACTTAATGGGAACGTTAGCAAAATATTCTTAGAACATATTTTTGTCATCACACATCAGAGGTAGTCACTTTGGTTATAGTATATGTTTGTCTTTTCTAACCAAACTGTCTGTGTTTCTATATTTCTTAAGCTCAAACATCATGAAGCTAGCAACACCAAGGTCATGGGTTTGATTCCCAGGGAATGCGTGGACTGATAAAATGCTTATCTTGAATTCAATCTGAGTCAATTTAGATAAAAGTTCCTACCAAAAACACTGAAAATAGTATCTACTCCCCATTGTCATATTGTTTGTATGTTGTGTATGTATGGACAGGTTGATGGTTAATTTCGCTGGTACTTGTGACTAGTGACAATAAAGGGCTACTACTACTACTAAACATAACGATACAGGTTCTTCAGATTTAGTTTTCTTAAAATGTGTCCTTCATGCAATATGGAAGAAAACTTTTGATACTCTTAAATATATTTATGATTTGACTTCAGTAAATGTCAAACTCATAAATGAAAACAAGGCTGTGAGAGATAGACGAGCAGCATGTTCAGTGAGTTGTAATGTTTTCTCTCTCTCTCTTGCTCATTCATCCACACACACGCTATCATTAATCAAACTGTAACCTTAATTAATGAAATGAGATTCATGCAGAAATTGAAACTCATTTCCTTTGTGGTTTCTGATTACTTCCTCATATTGTCCATGAGTCTTCAGGCATGTTTAATTTAAGCGGTATGTTTTGACATTACACGTAGATAAATTATGGTTTATTGTCACCGTTGCTGCAATCAGTGTTGTTTTGCTGTTACTCTGAGGTTAATCAAGTGACATTAATTATGTCATTGTGTGTTTAACACTTAACAGAATCACTGGAGATTATTATTTAAACACAAACATGGATGAGCAAGAAATTAGCTTCTTTTCATTTTAGGTACAGTTTCTTCTTACACATGTTCCAGCAGATAATCCTTTCCTAAACTGATGTTAAGCAAAACAGTTTTTGTGTGCTATTTGCATCTCTAAAAGCATTTCTAAGTTTATTTATGCTACTATTACATTTTTTTTTACTGCAAAATAAAATAATATGCATGACTATTTTGAATTAGGCTAGTAAATTGGATCCATAAATGGTGGTTTCAAACAATATTAATGCGAGAACAAAGGGTCAAAGCTGGTGGTCCCTCCCTGTGCTGTATTCAATGCATCTTCTTCAGCCTTAGTCTGCACACAGCATGAAAATGAAGATTGCTTTGTCACTGATAAATACATCACATCCGATCCAGTCCCACGCACTAATCCGGACTGTATCCCCCTTACTCTCTCGACAGACTAGTCCTCTTTATCCCCAGGCACAAGGCATCCCTATGCATTAAACATCAAAGACACTTGAGATCTCTGCTCAGATGCTGCTAAGAGGAAATTTTGGGGGAAAGGCAGAAAATGAAGCATCTGCCCTCCATCTGCCTCTGCTGTGACAAGGGTTTCATGAATTCAACATCACACCGTATCCACCACAACAACAGCAGCCGCTGCGGTCTCAAGACCTGATAATGTCTAAATCTAGCAGCGCTGAATTATGCAGCGCTTAAAGGAATCTGAGTTTATTGATTGACGAGAAGGTGGTGAAATCAAGAGCTGGTGGCTGAACTTGCACAGATGTTCATAACTGTCTGCAAAGTAAAAGCTGTAATTTAGAAAACGATATAATATGGTGCCGTCAGAATGAGAGTCCAAACAGCTGATAAAAACATCACAATAATCCACAAGTAATCCACACCACTCCAGTCCATCAGTTAACATCTGGAGAAGATAAAAGGTGAAACAAATCTATCATTAAGACATTTTTAACTAAAATCCGAGTCTATAATCCATAATAACTCTTCCTCCAGTGAAAAAGGTCAACTCCTGTTGTCTCTCGCAGATTTGTTTAGAGCTGTTTTGGCTTGTAAACGCTGCTTGATCTGTGCAGGTTTCTCTCCTGATTCAGACCAGAACACTTTTTCACTGGAAGATGCGTTAGTATGGATTATGAACTCGTATTTTAGTTAAAAATGTCTTAATGAAGGATTTGTTTCAGGTTTTGTCTTCTCCAGATGTTAACTGATGGACTGGAGTGGTGTGGATTATTATGATGTTTTTATCAGCTGTTTGGACTCTCATTCTGACGGCACCCATTCACTGCAGAGCATCCATTGCTGAGACACAACCTGATGAAGAAACAAACTCATCCTAATCTTGGATGGCCTGAGGGTGAGCACATTTTCAGTGAATTTCCATTTTTGCCTGAACTATTCCTTTAAGGCATTTCATCTGTCTGAAAACTGTAATATAAAGATATGACTAGAGATATAAATATGACTTCCTTAAGTGTCAAAAAAGATGCAATTTGATGTCAAATAGTGTAGTCATGATATTGACCAGCAGGGGCTGACTAGACCATACTAACCAGCCAAACCTTGACACAACAAGACTTGAAAACAAAAGGATGATAATAAAAGGAAAAGCAAAATAACTGTAAAATAATATATGATTATTCTTTTTTGACCATGAATAGTTTTTAAATCACAGTTAGACTTAATTGTTTGTAGATTATTTCAGTGATGAAATACATTCTAGCTTGTTAGTTGAATGAGTCATTATAGCTTGGGCAACACTGACTCAAAACATGCAAAACAGAAATTAAAGCATGATATATAGACTCACAAGTCCAGTCACCAATAACAGCAGCAGTTTTTCAAGTACGAGTGAGAAAACCTCAGCAAGGCCCAAACGGAGAGCATCAGGACTGATGGAGAAGCCGCTCCACATGCATAATGCAAACACACTTTCCACCGAAAGTGTTTGCCACATAATTGGCTCCACATTGTCAATTGTCTGTGTTTTTTCGATTCGATCTCCTCCATCTCTCGCGCTGTGTTCTCTCTGGCTTCTTTTATTGATGATTAATCTTCCATATCTGCTTCTCGCCTTCTCATCATCCTCTCCGAATCACTTGCTCCTCTTTGGTTCTTCATCTCTGTTTCTGTCTCTCCCTGGTATAAATTCTATTTTCTCTCTCATTCTGCCTCCTCCTTTATCCCCGTGTTTGTTTTCCAAGCTCTCGCTCTCTGTGACACCATCTCAGTCCCCGAGGTTAAGAGGTTTGTCATTCTCTGTCGAAGAATTAGAGCTCATTGCGTCCTGCGGCCTCACATGCTGCAAAGATACCGATAGATTAACAAAGAAACGGCACAGAACTAACAGTTCTTTGTGTGAGACGATTGACGACACACCTCAGGAGAAAAGCTGAAATGTAGTTTAATATCCTCAATTATAGCATCTGTTTGTTAGCGACTGAGCAGGGAACTGATGTCATTCAGAAGAGTTACAAAAAGTTAGATATAGACCTGGTTTCACAGACAGGGTTTAGACTAAGCCAGGATTAGGCCATAGTTCAATTAGGATATTTAAGTAATTTTTATAAACGTGCCTCAGAAAAAAACATTACTGGTTTGCATCTTGAGACAAAACAAAGGCACTGATACATTTTAACAAAAGTCAGTGCAAGTTTCTTTCAGTTGAAACAGCTCAGACTTACATTTTAGTCTGGGATTAGGTTTAAGCCATGTCTGTGGAACCGGAAAAACTTCATTAAAGAAGTATTTTTCACACAGGGGTTTTAAAAAGTTTTCTTTAAAAGAATTAACAAATTATTTGAAAATTGGTCAAAAAGACAAAGGACAGACTGTGTACTTTAGAGTGATAATCAAATTACAAACTATTGATTTAAAGAAACAATATATTTTTCATTTATTGCAAAATATGCATATACACAAGAACATTTTAATAGTTTGAGAGTGTAAACCTCTGACTCTATTATGTACTTTGCAGTGATTAATGTGAGTGGGCAGAGCTAAAGAGTTATTTGGCACAATTTGCTTGTTTCCATTCTCAGATTGGTGGAGATTTCTCTGCAGAATTATGGGTAATGTAGTTTTTCACTGGAAATTCTGCTGTTAAACATGATTGTTTAATCAACACAAACTCAGCACACCTGAGCAATTAATAGGTGCATAAGAAAAAACTTCAACAACAATGTGGAATCCTGTAAATAAAGAAGATCCCGCACACTATAAGTCCATGCTAAATATAGAAATTTATTACAAAAAACAGCGACGTTTAAGGTCAGTGGACCGAAACGTTGCTGTTTTTTTGTAATAAATTTCTATATTTAGCATGGACTTATAGTGTGCGGGATCTTCTTTATAAACATTATTGTTTAAAAAATAAATTGAAATAATGCAGACTGATGGCTTCAGTTTCATCTATAATTCATAACCTCGTAGCTCACCTTAGGTCTGTCTTATAAGTTATAATCTCTGTTTATAAGTTAAAAAAATCAATTCCCTTTTACTCCTAAAAATAAAAGTTCTATATTGGCATTGATGGTTCCATGAAGAACCTTTATGTTCCATTATGGAACATTTGCAACAAAAGTTTCTTTATAGTGGAAAAAGATTCTTTAGATTATTAAAATGTGAGAAAAAAGGTTCTCTTAAGGACTGATCACTGAAAGATTCTTTAGGGATTAAAAAATGGTTCTTCTATGGCATCGCTGCAAAAAAAAAAAACTTATGAAACCTTTATTTTTAAGCATTGGGAAAATGAATGACATTTTTACTTCTGGATCTTGAGTTTTGCTCTGTTTTAAAACCTATAGTGAGCTGTTTTGTGGTCTGCTGTCTACATAGGCAGCACCTTAAACTGAAATATTCTCACCTCATATGTAACTGATCTGAAAAAAAAGCAAAAAAAATGCATTTTTTATTCATAATGAATTTCTGTTCATCTTTTTTTTTCTCATTTATATTATTGGTATTTTTCACATTTATTTCAGTATAGGGAGAGACAGAAAGCAAGAAGGGTCACCCGAGGCACAGATGCACCATATGTCAGAGCAAACAAGGCTATGAGTCTGACATACATCTCTAATTTAAGACTTTCCACTGATAATCTTCTCTCTTTAAGCATATTATTTTAGTATCACTGAGATACTATTATATTTTTTCTTAATAGTTTTTATTTTAAATTTTATTTAAAGTTTCAGAATCTTTTGAAGTTTTTATTTTTATTTGTTGCTGCACACACATTGGTCATTTTAAATCATGTTTGAGGCATATGGTTGAGCTTGTAGTTGATTGTGCCTCGTTTTACTGTTGTTTTGTGTTTTAAATTGTATCTTGTTGGGTGTTTTATAACTTTTGATTTTGATGTCATTTCAATGGCCAACTCTAGTTGTTTTTAAACACGCTTTACAAATTAACTAACTAACTAACTAATGTTTAAATATTTTTATTAATCTCGTCATTATCCCTAGGCCACATCCCAAAATCGTTCAAGCTGGCAGTTATTAAGCCTCTTATTAAGAAACCACAACTAGATCCTGTAACGGATCGGCCAGGCTCCATCACCACCCAATCACAGAGATCACTATCACCTGAGTTTTGAGCACCTGCACCTGTCACTCTGCCAATTACCTCATCACCAGTCAAGTACTTAAGCACACACCTCAGTCACTATCATTGTCCAGTCTTGTACATATGAAGAGGACTCTCTGACTCAGCAGTCTGTATACTTAGCTCCTGTGTTCTCCTGTTATGTTTTGTGTCTCCATACTCTCATCAGTCTCCGAGATCCTGAGGTGTGTGCGCTCTGTTCCTCTGTCTCCCGATCACCTGCAAGGAAAGGAATTCAAGTTACACTCTTCATCTGTCTTCAACAAAAGTCTTAGGACACTGTGACTCACCTGTTCACCACAGCATCATCATTGATGAACTCCTCTGTGCATTAATAAACATAGTAGTTTTTACTTACCACCTTTGTCCTGCTACTTCAGTTACAGAAGACTGGACCATAACCCTCCCAGTCCACCAGATATTCCAATTGACCACCACGGCGTCGGGAATCCAGGATCTCCTTGACCTTATAGATGGTGCCCTCTTCAAGGATCAGAGGAAGAGGGGGCTCCTCCCTCTGGCCAGGCTCTGTGGGAAAAGGAACAGGTTCATGGTGAGGCTTCAACAGTGATACATGAAAGGTGGGGTGAATTTTATATTGAGGAGGAAGTTGAAGCTTGTATGTGACCGGGTTAACCTGTTCCAGGATGGTGAAGGGGCCAACAAATCTGGGACTAAGCTTCTTGCAGGGCAGGCGCAGTCTTATGTCCCTGGTGGACAACCAGACCTTCTGGCCTGGTTGGTAGGTGGGTGTCTCAGCACGACGAAGGTCTGCCGCCATCTTCTGCCTGCGCACTGCCCTCTGCAGTTGATGGTGCGCAGCGTCCCAGACCCTCTCACTTTCCCGGAACCAGTGATCGACGGCGGGAACATCGGAGGGTTCCCCTGACCAGGGAAACAGGGGAGGCTGGTAGCCGAGCACGCACTGGAAGGGAGTGAGTCCAGTGGATGGATGTCGTAGGGAATTCTGGGCGTACTCGGCCCAGCCTAGGAACTGGTTCCAGGAATCCTGGTGGCCATGGCAGAAGGTTCGTAGAAAGCGCGCCCCACTTGTACCTTCCTTTCCGTTTGCCCATTAGACTGTGGATGGTGTCCGGAGGTGAGGCTTACGGTCACACCTAGGAGGTTGAAGAATGCATGCCAGACTCGAGAAACTGCGGACCCTGGTGTTACACAATGTCCTCAGGAATGCCATATATTCTGAATACGTTATTGAAGAGGAGTTCAGCAGTCTCCAGTGCTGTGGGCAGGCCCTTGAGGGGTAGGAGTCGACAGAACTTAGAAAAACGATCAATAATTACTAGGATGCACGTGTTACCTCCAGAGGGTGGCAGATCTGTTATGAAATCCACTCCTAGGTGTGACCATGGGCGATTAGGTACAGGTAACGGTAGAAGCTTGCCAGTTGGTAAATGGCGGGGGCTTTTAGACATGGCACAGTCTGGACATCCCTGGACGAACCTCCTCACATCCCTTGCCATATTGGGCCACCAGAAGCGTTCTCGTAGCAGCGAGAGGGTGTTGTTGGCCCCTGGGTGGCCAGTGCCCACAGAAGTGAGATGAGTGGAGTTCCACGCTGCTCATCCTGGTCGTCCTGTACCCCGTGACAGAGGTAGAGCACCACGACGTCAGGGTTTTCAGCCCTCAGGAGCGGGCCGTGGAGGAGGGGGTACTGTAACGGATCGGCCAGGCTCCACCACCACCCAATCACAGAGATCACTATCACCTGAGTTTTGAGCACCTATCACTCTGCCAATTGTCTCATCACCAGTCAAGTACTAAAGCGCGCACACTTCAGTCACCTATCATTGTCCAGTCTCGTACATATGAACAGGACTCTCTGACTCAGCTCATCATTGTATACTTGCCTGTACGACTTGCCTCCCGTGTTATGTTCTGTCTCTCCATACATATCAGTCTCCGGTTCTCCCGATCACCATCAAGGAAAGGAATTCAAGTTACTCTTCATCGGTCTTCAACAAAGAAGTCTTGGGACATTGTGACTCACCTGTTCACCACAGCATCATCATTGATGAACTCCTCTGTGCATTAATAAACAGTTGTTTTTACTTACCACCTTTGTCCCGCCACTTCTATTACAGATCCTAGTGAACTAGCAAATTACAGACCCATTTCAAATCTCCTGTTTGTCTAAAGTCTTAGAAAAGGCTGTCTGCTCAATTGTGCTCCTTCCTGCAAAAATTATATCTATGAAGAGTTTCAGTCAGGTTTCAGGCCCCATCATAGCACAAACTGCACTTGTTAAAGTTACAAATGGCTTGCTTCTTGTGTCAGACCAAGGCTGCGTCTCATTGCTAGTTTTACTTGATCTTAGTGCTGCGTTCAACACTATAGATCATGACATACTCCTAGATCAATTACAGAAATATACAGGTATTCAAGGGCAGGCTTTAAGATGGTTTAAATCCTACCTGTCCGATCATTATCACTTTGGCTATTTAAATGGGGAATCATCTAAATTATCGGCAGTAAAGTATGGAGTGCCGCAAGGCTCTGTCCTAGGTCCTCTGCGATTTTCAATATACATGTTGCCCCTTGGCAATATTAGAAAATATGGGATTAGTTTCCACTGTTGTTGATGCTGATGATACTCAACTATATTTCAACAAGACTGAATGAAACTCCTAAATTATAAGTTAACATGGTGTGTTAAATATGTAAAAGATTGGATGACCAATAATTTTTATTAAATTCAGATAAGACATATTACTTATTGGACCAAAAAACAATACACAATCTCTTGGATTACAATTTTCATCTAGATGGATATACTGTTACTTCCTCTACAGTCAAAAATCTGGGTGTTATATTAGACAGCAACTTGTCTTTTGAGTATCATATTTCTAATGTTACAAAAACAGCATTCTTTCATCTTAGAAACATTGCCAAGCTACGAAACATGTTTTCTGTTTCTGATGCAGAAAAGCTAGTTGATGCATTCATGACCTCTAGACTGGACTATTGTAATGCACTGCTAGCTGCTTGTCCTGCATCTTCAATAAACAAGCTACAGGTAGACCAAAATGCAGCGGCTAGAGTCCTTACCAGGTCAAGAAAATATGATCATATTACCCCAATTTTACAGTCTCTGCACTGGCTACCTATCAAGCTCCGTATCAGTTACAAAATATTATTACTTGCCTATAAGGCCCTAAATGGTTTAGCTCCTGCGTACCTAACTAGTCTTCTACCACGCTATAATCCATCACACTCCCTAAGATCACAAAACTCTGGACTCTTGGTAGTACCTAGAATAGCAAAGTCCACTAAAGTAGGTAGAGCTTTTTCACATTTGGCTCCCAAACTCTGGAACAGCCTTCCTGATAATGTGCGGGGTTCAGACACACTCTCTCTGTTTAAATCTAGATTAAAGACACATTTCTTTAGCCAAGCATTCACATAATGCATCTCATAACCTTGTACGTCAGCTACATCTGATCAAATGCTCATTGTCATTCTTTTGCTTGGGTTGAACGCATCGGTTGGAACAGCAGCTTTGCTAATTTTGTCTCTGTTTGCTTCTCTGTTTCTGCCACAGGACTCGCATCTCAAGACCGAACACCTGAGATGAGATGATGCCAACCCCCCAGAGGACCTCAGATGATGCTAAACCTGGAACAACATACAAAACTTAAAATTTTCTGTAAAGCTGCTTTGCAACGATTTGTATCGTGAAAAGCGCTATACAAACAAACTTGAATTGAACTGAACTGAATTGAATTAATCCTTATTTCATTCTTAGTTTTTTTTAGTGCATCAAGTTTTTAAATTATTTTATTTATTATAAAATATTTTGTTAACTATTTTAATAAATACATTTAATAAGATTTTATGTAATATTTTAAAAACTTTTAATATTTATTCAAGTAACTTCTTTTTTTTTTACTTGATTTAGTTTAGTCTAATATAATAACTCTAAATACTTTTTTTTTTCTTTTATGTGTTTAAAAATGAAAATATATGGAGAACATTACTGGTATTTGCTATGTGACTTCTATCTTCAAAAGGAGAAACCTCTGTCTAAAAACACAGAGCTGAATCCCAAAATCTGGCATTTACTCATCATCCCTCTGGAAATGTTTGTGGCCTCATTCAGATTGGCATAAAAACAGAGCGCTGAGAGAATTATTTTATAACAACTTTATTTAGATATATATTTGATCAAAGACTATATATATTTTATTCTGATTTTTCTTCACTACTGATCACCTTATTTTAATATTTTATTGTTATCTGTTACTGTTATATTGTATATGTCTCTTTCTTGGCATTACTTGTTTTGTGTTTAATGTACTTTATGTAAACACAATCATGCCAATAAAGTATTAAAGCTGAAACTTGTATTAAAGTTAAAATAGTGTGTTGACTTAAGACACCTAAAGCCACCCAAAACACCCTTGCAGGAATAAAAGTTACTTTGAATCTAAACCCATAACTCGCTACAGCCTTCTTCAACCACAATAACAGATCTGCGATGATTATTCACTTGATTTGAGTGTTAATTGGCAATTAGCAGAAGCCTTTCATCTACAGCATTGCATGCCTCTATGCATGCACAGAATCTCTGAAGTAACCTCAGGTTAATTGTCTTTCAGCGCTTATAGAGCAGCTGATCAGTAACTGCTCACAAGCTCACATCCTTAACCATCTGATCACCAATGCACACAGAATCAAAATCACAAGATACACTATATTGCCAAAAGTATTGGGTCGCCCCCTTCTAATAAACAGATTTGACTACTTTAGTAATTTCTATGAGTACAAATCTTAATGTTAAAGCATATAATGATATTCTAGGAAATTGTGTGCTTCTAATATTAT
>JAFVLL020034247.1:0-29823 GCA_021397915.2 Tor tambroides
GAGATGCGATCAGCTATCGTCGGATCATCAGGATGGAATGAGAGGTAGAGTTGAGTGTCATCAGCATAGCAGTGATACGAAAAGCCATGTTTCTGTATATTATGGATTTTATATTTTAGTTTCAGTGAAGTCTCTACCTTGTCAAAGAATCGGCTCAATTTAACAGCATTTGATGATCCAGCAGCAAGATACCGTGGATTTGTACAATCCTGTCAAAAAAAAAGCAGGAAGAAAGCTCAGAATTCATAAGTGCGAAATCCCCAAAGGAGATTTAATACAACAAATGGACAAGGTTTTTTTGCTTAATATTATATAAGTTTGGGTTAAGGCATTATAACAGCACTAAAAAGCACACACCAAATTGATCTCTTCCGCATTAAAGTCTTCAGATAGGAAGGCAGTGCGGGTCAGCACATCATTCCTCTTGTTTTCTGGGATCTGATCAAATTTGGTGCCAATAAGCAGGAGGGGAACTGAGTTCTCTGCAAATTGTTCTCTGTCATAATCCCTACAAGTGCAAAACATCAGAATTATTTCCTTTTTTAACATCTGGCAACTTATAGACAAAATAAAGTATGATGTTCTCTCACTGTATTCTGAACCAGAAGTTAACCTGGACTCACCCATTTGATACAATGATGCCAGTTGGAGAGGAGTCTTTGCTCAGAGCCTCCAGTGACCAGCGGTACAGATTCTGGGAGGATTTCTTATTGGTCAAATCATGAACTAAAATAATGCCTAGAAGGGAAGAAAGACAAGTGATTCAGCATTAAAGTAGAGTCATTACAAATATTCCAGCATGCTTTTTAGTTTGTACACATGTAAGAACAATGTTTAATGGTGTGTCTGATACTTAACCATTAACAGAATTGTAAAACACAGCTCTGGTGCTTTTAACACTGCTGGCACTGCCAACAGATCCCCCAACGTCCCAGAGTTCAATGTAGTATGTCTTCTCTTCCGGAGTGCCTTCTCTGTAGTCATGAACCTGTGCAAAGAATCAAGACAAGGTTTGCTATATCTCATAGGTTTATACCATAATGACACCATAAGTTTATAATAATCACTGCGATTGTCACTGTACCCTGACGTCCACTGAGCAGCCCACAGTCCATGACGGATTCCCCAAAACTTGATTCTGGCAAAGTAAATGTACAAGAGAGGACTTCCCTACTCCTGTAAACAGACACAAAATAACACTGATCAGAACAGAAATACTGATGCTCACGAAGTGCATATTTTTAAAAGAAAAAGAACAGCATCGAAAGTGTGGTTCCTCATGACAGATATTCTCAAATAATAACGAATACATAATAGTAATATTATAGAAATCCAAGCAAATGTGGCAGGCTAATACTTCTAGCTTGAGTCGAATCTTAGACAACACGCTTACATTTTAAATGTACATTCACAATATCTTTGAGGAGGTTACAGAAAAAAACAAGGTCGACAGATTATTTATGTAATATTTCTTACCAGAATCTCCCAAAACCAACACTTTCACTCTTTCCAAAGATGCCATTTCTTTCCGGAAGTACGCTGTGCTCTCTGTCCGTGTATGAAAACAAAATAAAAGTTGCAGAAATACGTGAAGACTGTAGTCAATAAAACGGAAAACATAAACTGGAAAAATAAATAAAGTTTTGTATTTAATAGTAGCCCTTGTGTGATATGCGGTTTAATTTTTATTATTAGCCTCGCTTGCTTGCTTTTGATATCAACATTACTTGGCTTACAGTTCTTTTATAATATAATATAATATAATATAATATAATATAATATAATATAATATAATATAGTTAATTTATTATGAGGAATTTTTCGATTGAACGTTTATATTACTTCCGTTTTAAAATGAGGCGGGACTTGTGACAGAGCAGGAAGAGGCTTTTTTGATAGACATCACAGAAAGCCGGTGTATTTTATTGGACGTCTGAAAGAATCAAGGACCCATGGCTGTTAGAGGAATGAAATTATCGAGTGTTTGTTTTCTACTTTTATATTTGATATTGACAGTACTGGCTGGGTAAGTGAATACCGTGTTATTTTCAGGGTTTAGGTTTAGTGTATTAAAACTCAGTACTCTGGCTGGTACACATGTTTGACTGTGATTGGTCTACGCCACTGTCCGTGCATCATGCTAGTGAAGCTCGCCATAAAATACTTGATATCACCTCTCTTATTTATTGTACTTTAATGCGTTTATTTAAGTCCACGATTTTTTTTTGTTCAAAATAGAACAGCGGTTTTTAAAGTACCAAAAATTGCTGTAACGAGGCTGATAACTTGTCATTGTTGCCACATGTTTATATAAATGTCACATTTCTTTCAGCTTCATACTGTTGTCCTCTTGCTGATTTCCTCATCAAGATGTATAGATGTTAAACATCATGTCAATATTGCTGCATCTATTCATCATTAGTTTGAATGAATGAACTGGTGTACGATTGAAAAGTTTTAAAGTAATGTGTGTTTTCAGGAGGGATTTCTACAAAATTCTGGGGGTTAGTAAATCAGCATCAATAAAAGACATTAAGAAAGCCTACAGAAAGCTGGCATTGCAGCTTCATCCAGATAGAAACCAAGATGACCCAAATGCCCAAGACAAATTTGCAGACCTCGGAGCTGCTTACGAGGTATGATTGTTTATGTTTTAACAATTCCTTATGTTTTTCGTTTTGACCGTCACGCATTATGTTGAACAAAGATATTGTCTTTACTGGATATTAACGTGATGTGTATTAGGGAATGACATGACTTAGTTTTAATGTGAATATTTCGCGTAACTTTAATACAAGTATCTAAATTGGCGATGATTTGTGTCACTAAAGCATTGCATTAGAGATTTATCATATTTTTATAAACAAAACATCAGTAGAAAGCCAGTGAATCTGACCAGCATGAGCGTTGTTGTTAGAAACGAACCGATGGAGCGATTTGATTGGTTGGAAGAAATGTGTGGCCGCCGCTGATTGGTTTAAACATCTGCTTATTGTTATTCATTATATTTATGACGTGGACCTCTAGTGTAGCTTGTAATAATGTGTACTGTGAGCAAAATGGAATTCTTATTACATAATAAATGATTTTCTGTTTAATGCCAAGTAGTCAGTGGTTGGCTCCATTATAATATTATACATAAGTATACATTTCATATATAAATAAATAATTTAAATATTGCATAAAATGGTAATAATTAGATTTAAATTATTTTTATATTTCAATATATAATATTTGATTTTTGTTCAAAGTTTTAACTTATTATTATTATTATTATTATTATTTTAAGCTGGTTGCTTTAAATAAAAGGAGTGCAATTTTAATGTCTATAACCATGCCAGAAATAAGAAATGAATTAGGGGTTGCTTAGGGCAAGGAAAAAAAAAAGTTCCTTGGTATTTAAAAAGAGGAGGCAAAATGTCAATTTTTTATCTATTATTTAACATTTTGTATATTTCATAATATCTAATTATGGCTTTAGACACTATAGTTACCAATGTGTTTTATGTTAAACAGAAATTGCCCCTAAAAACAACTTTATGAAAAACAATGTTTTTCAGGGTGAAAGGACTATTTTCTGATAGTCTGTTTTATTCACAGGTGCTCTCAGATGAGGAGAAAAGGAAACAGTATGATACATATGGAGAGGAGGGTTTAAAAGAAGGCCATCACAGTTCACACGGTGATATATTCTCCAGGTAAATGATGCTCAGATTAAATTTCCTAGAAATGTTATATGATTTGTGCACATGAGATTTGCAAATGACTGAAACATAGTTGGTATTCTCATTTCAGATGTGTGCTCATTTGAAACAAAACTGTTGGTACTATCACTGCACATTCACACAGTCTGTGACTATATTGATATTCAAATGTGTTTTGTTTTTTTCAAGTTTCTTTGGCGACTTTGGATTTATGTTCGGTGGAAATAGGCAGCCAGCCAGCCGGGATATTCCAAGGGGTAATGATATAGTACTGGACCTTGAAGTAACCATAGAAGAGGTGTATTCAGGGAATTTTGTAGAGGTGAGCTTCTTTTTTGTTCTTGAGCCCTCTCCATTTCCTTCCTGGGGCCTGTACCATGAAGCCGGATTAGCTGGCTAGCCAGGTAAGTTTCAGTTTAGTTTGCACCAATCCTGGATTTTATGTACCATGAATGTGGCTTGGCTTTTAGCTGCGTTCATTGCCATAGTAACTTACACTCCACAGCTAACCTGCTCTGAAAAAATTGTCTAGCCAAAACCAAAAATTGAGTTATTTTATATGATTTATATAATTATATGATTTATATTATTATAATCCATTACACACAAGCAATTTTAGTTTAACAGTTATTATAAATCATTTATTTTAAATGAATGTTAATATATACAGATCATATATAATATAAATAAGCTGTAGAATCAATAGATAACGCTTTAAAAATGACTTTGAGTCTCTATCGCTGTATATTTCCAACTACATAAACAAACTTAACAAGTTTCACTTGTGACTGCACTGATAAAGCAAGATCATTTCATGAACAAGTACTTTTTTCATTGTAAATGCATTTAAATTCATCATATTCTTCAATCTCTTAACCTTTAGCAAAACCTTTAACCTTTAACCAAGGCTCGTGATTGGCTGTTCGCCAGTGATGTCACACATTCATGTGCACGTGCTCCACAAACTCAGGATCAAAGCCTGAGTTGACAAAGAAAGTTGATGATCAGCATCATGGTACCAACAAAGCTGGATTGGAGTGGTTTGGTTTTGTCAACTCGAAACTAATCCTGTAACTCTGAATTTGTTCATCTACCATCATGGTACAGGCCCCTGATGTACTGTAGTATACACACTCTTTGTGTACTTCTGTAGGCTTTGTCTGGCAGTGAACATGCATAGTCACATGGAAATGGACACTCTCCTTTCCTTTTTCCTGTCCTTCTGTTTCCTCTCATCTTCAACATGTAGGTGGTGCGAAACAAACCTGTAGCAAAAGAAGCCCCAGGCAAAAGAAAATGCAACTGCCGACAGGAAATGAGAACCACACAGCTGGGACCAGGTCGCTTCCAGATGACACAAGAAGTAGTCTGTGATGAATGCCCCAATATCAAGTAAGTTTGCTTAGTAATCACTCTAACTTTGACTCAGTAGGACATATTATGGTTTTCTGTTTAAACACTGTATCATTGTTTCCAGGCTTGTGAATGAAGAGAGAACGTTAGAGGTGGAGATCGAGCAGGGTGTGAGAGATGAGATGGAATATCCTTTCATTGGGGAAGGTATAGAAAATAATTATACAAATAACACAATACATTAACATTTACGAATTAGCTAGATGCTGCAACAGAATATACATGTGAAATAATCTGTTGTTTGACTGACTACAGGTGAACCTCACATTGACGGTGAGCCTGGAGATCTGCGTTTCCGCATCAAAGTTTTAAAGTAAGAGTAGTATTAAATTACAGCAATTAGAAAAGTGAATTGAACTTTTCTCTTAATGTATGTTTAATATAATTTAACTTAATGTGCCTCCATTTGTTCTGTCTTCAAAGAGTGAGACTTTTTTTAGAACTCTTTCCTGTTTGTCACATGTAAATTTCTTCTCCAGGCATCCAGTGTTTGAGCGCAGAGGTGACGACCTCTATACAAATGTCACCATCTCTCTGGTAGAGGCTCTGGTCGGTTTTGAGATGGACATTACTCATTTAGATGGTCACAAGGCATGTTTTGTTTAATTTTTAGAATAAATATTTACATTTCATTTCACATGTGGAACTAAAAGCCGTGACTTAATAATGTGGTTTTGTAGGTGCACATTGTCAGAGATAAAATCACTAAGCCAGGAGCTCGTATTTGGAAGAAGGGTGAGGGCTTACCAAATTTTGACAACAACAATATCCGTGGGTCGCTCATAGTCACCTTTGATGTAGATTTCCCCAAGGAGCAGCTTGATGACCAGCAGAAAGATGGTAAGAGAATTTCTAGTGAATATGGACAATGGGCTATTTTAGTAGACATGTGGTGACTACTGTGGAGTTTCTGTATCTTTTTGTGGATTTGTGAGTTAACAAATGCAATAATTCACTTTTCCTCAGGTATAAGGCAACTTCTGAAACAGGCACCATCTCAGAAGGTTTATAACGGACTGCAGGGATACTGACAAACCAGCCAAGTAAAATCAGGACTGATTCCTCTGTCCCTGTCTGGCCTTCACACACATACACACTTAAATGCACACTGAAGAACAAGCAATGGGGTGTATTTATTTTTTTCTGATTGTTCTCAGGAAGGGTTGACATTTAAATTTTTTTTTTTTTTTTTTTTTTTTTTTTTAAATTCACATTTTAAAGGCCTTGTTTTCTCATGGAAAGTTTTTTTTTTTTTTTATTCGACTCAACATGTTTTTGTCCAAATTATTAATTTTTCATCAGTTTAAGTGTTTGGACACTTACTTTCTGCTATGACCAGTCAGTCACCATTCACTCATGGATCAGCATAATGTTTTGTCCCAGCTGACCTGAGACTGACTGACTACCACAAAAACAGAAAGAGGACTGAAACTTCAAACCAGAGGACAGTTTAAACACCTGCCTCGGCACTGTACATCTTCACTTTTTTCTTCAAATCTTTTAAGAAAGAAACAGTTACATGAATGTAAGTTCATTGAGCTTTCTCAGCTTAGACTCTTCAGTCTTTGGTCTGCTTGTTTTAAAGAACAGATTTATCGCAGTTGGTGCTGTTAGTGTTGTTTTTGTACTCATCAAGCTGCAAATTTGTGTGTGTGTGTGTGTGTGAGAGAGAGAGCGAGAAGTGAGATTGCCTTGTTCTGATTTGCCGTCTAGCTACAGGTCTGTTTCCTCAGAGGCATTTACTTGGGTTTTGAAGTTCAAACAGGAGACCTCTTAAACTGTACAGTTTAACTCTTTCCTGTGAATTTTTTATGTGACAGACTCCACTTCTTGTTTCTTTTACAACCCCTCCTGATGTTCAGCCCATTGGGTTTCTTCCTAGTTAGTATGTTTCCTTTGCTCATTTGTGGACTGTACCAGAAAAAATGAACAACTTCTTAGGATAACTTGTGCACAAGCGAAGGAAATATCATTTGTCATTTTCAAATTAAAAATTAAAAGTTTCTAATTATGGTTAAAAATGGATTTGAAATGAAAACAGAGTATTTGTTTATTTTGGAAGATTTCTGACACATGGATTCAAATGTCAACTTCCTTGCCTAATTGGATTTCTTTACACTTTAATGGTTACAGTGAAAAAACTGTGTATATGCACTGGTGTGGTTTCAGCAGCTGTTAGGTCGCCAGTAACTGACTTGTCCAGTAGAGGGCAGCAAATTATAGATGATCTCCAGGATTAGTCCTCTTTTAGAGTTTCTCGAGACTAGTAGTATGTATATATTACATAATATTATGCAGAGTATATGTTTAAATGTAATGAATTTTATATTTATACAGTTATATTATTAAATTACAAGTGAGGGCAGTAAATGATAGTTTGTGTATGTATATAACTATTATATAAACGATTACATACATATTACATAATATTATGTAGTATATGTTAATAATATATGCAGTATATATTATGTAGAATATATGTTGAAATGTAATGAATTTTATATTTATTGAATTACACTTCCAGTCAAAACTTTTGATGTTTTTTAAAGACTTTTGAACTTTTGATGTTTTTTTCTCTTCCGCTCACCAAGCCTGCATTTATTTGATCCAAAATACAGCAAAAGCAGTAATATTGTGAAATATTTTTACTATTTAAAAGAAATGCTTTCTATTTGAATATATTTAAAATGTCATTTATTCCTGTGATCAAAGCAAAATTTGCTGCATCATTACTCCAGTCTTCAGTGTCACATGATCCTTCAGAAATCATTCCAATATGAGGGGTTAGAAATGAATACTTTTATTTAGCAAGGATGCTTTAAATTGATCAAAAGTTATGATACAGACATTTATAATGTTACTAAATATTTCTATTTCAGATAAATGCTGCACTTCTGAACTTTCTATTCATCAAAGAAACCTGGAAAAATTCTACTCAGTTGTTTTCAATATAATTATATTCAATATTTTTTGAGCAGCAAATCAGCATATTAGAATGATTTCTGAAGGATCACGTGACACTGAAGACTGGAGTAATGATGCTTAAAAATTCAGCTGTGAAATCACAGGAATAAATTACATTTTAAAATGTATTCAAATAGAAAAGTTATTTTAAATAGTAAAAATATTTCAAAATCTTACTGTTTTTGCTGTATTTTGGATCAAATAAATGCAGTCTTGGTGAGCAGAAGAGACTCCTTTAAAAAACATTGAAAATCTCACTGTTCAAAAACTTCTGACTGGTAGTGTATATTATGTTGTTATAAAATTATTGTCAAATATTATTTGTATATGTATTGTATGAGACATATACACACACACACACACACACACACACACACACACAAAATCATATGATACCTTGCATGTGTGTATTAATGACGTTATGACATTTATATGTTTTTTTTATAGAGTGTGTACAAATATATATATATATATATATATATATATATATATATATTACATTATTTATAAATGATAAAGTGTCATGATGTGAAGAAGGCAATCCCACATTTGTTTCTCAGAACTCCAACATATTTAGAACAGAGTTATTAATGCCCACATTATAGGATGCATTAATTACAGCTCATTACAGATCAAAGGCCTTTGCTGTCTTTAATCATGCAGTGGAATCCCACCCAGCTTCATAAGACCTACTGTGCTTGTGAATGCCTTGTGTGCATGTGACCTTTTGGTAAGGAATCAGCTCCATATACTGATCACTCCATATGGAGACTGATGTGTGTGTGTTTGCTAATCACTGTCATGCTTGCTGATAATACAGTGTGCGTGTTGTCATTCAGAGTTGAATGTGTGTCTGCTTGTCTGACACTGAATTCACCCATTACCATAGTGGTTATGACCTCTGACTGCACTGCAGGTGGTTTTACTTACGCTGCGTTGGAGGCACCGTTGCACTGAGTCAGGTCTGAGCCCCGCTCTACGTGTCCGGGGCGAGAGGACGGGTGGTCGCCCTTCTTGGGGAGGTCGTCTGTCAGGGTGTAGCCTGGAACTATTAGAGGCATCTGTTTGTATGACTGTTTTACAGTGTGGTTTTACATGTTGTGAATTTCCCTCTGTGTATCTGTGAGGCTGTGTGTGAACACTGTACACATGTTTGTTAGACGGAGTGACAAGGATGAAGAGAATCATTCAAAAGAGTTTGAATGTAAAGGACAGTCAAACCAAATGTGTATACGAGTGTTACGAGCATTTGTAATTAAAGGGATGAAATAAGGCGTTTCCTTGAGGGTCTTGTAAGCAGGATAAAATGTGTACGCTTGGAGTATATGGGGGGTCTCTCTCAAACATCTCCTTAGCATCTGCTCTGTAGAGTCATTCACCCACAACTCCAAGCCACAAACTTCTCCATTTACCCTGCTATTTACCCTGCTTTAGGTTTCCTTCAAATCATTCTCAACCAAGACTTGTGCCACTCTTCCTCTCTTTTTCCTCTCAACTGGCCTCCGGAATAGATTTTCAGCATTCCTTTTGGTTGACTGCTCTCGCTGTACAGTATATTTGTATTGAACTCCCACAAATATTAATACTTGAGAAGAGGGAGTTTCTACTGGTGGTCCACCGCAGGGTTGACATAGCAGTCGCTTGAATCTGGTCTCAGTCTGACTGATTTAATAACCGCTCATGTTGTTCACTTTCTTGTTATTTAGCTGTGGTCTTCAACAAATATAACTTAAGGCGTAGGTGCAGCAACAGACAGCTATAATCTTGTTCATCCCTTGTGCTCTGTAACAACAAACAAATAAAACACTTTACTTGGCAGTTCTGTAAAAGATGAGTTCATCACAAAAAAAATATAATTCAGTCATCATGTACTCCTCCTGATGTTATTCCAAACCGGTATGACTAAGCTACTTTCTTCCACACAAAACAAAAAAGTGAAAAATTCTACTGGTCGCTTAATAAAAATGGGACAGAGGATTTAGCTTTAAAAATGACACAAAAGCTCTGTAAGCATATAAAAGTGGTCCATGTGTGTTCTTAAGTAGGCCTATAAGAAACACTTCAATATTTTTTGTAAGAATATCACTCCTCAGTGCGATAATGGGAGAATTTAGCGATATCTGGTTCTCTAACAAATGATTTTTTTTTTTAGTGAATGAACCATACACGAATCGGACTGCTTCGGAATGATCCGGGCACAAATGTTAACTGCCGTTAACAAGGCAAGGCCTGTAGGTGAATAACGACACACGAAATTGGAATATAGAATATATTTGAAGTTTTGAAGAATATAGAATATTTTTGAAAGCCGCGTCCTCGTTTATTTGAATGAAAACAGCGACCATCACATTCTATAGTTCAGGGATAGGCAACTTCGGTCCTGGAGGGCCGGTGTCCTGCAGAGTTTCGCTCCAACCCTAATCAAACACACCTGAAGAAGCTAATCAATGTCTTCAACATCACTAGAAAGTTACAGGCAGGTGTATTTGATTAGGGTTGGAGCTAAACTCTGCAGGACACTGGCCCTTCAGGACCGAAGTTACCTATCCCTGCTATAGTTCCTCCTGTGTGTTACATGGAAGAAAAGCAGTCAGATAGGTTTGGAGAAGCTTTATTAATTAATTGATGATCGAATGGTTGGTTTAATCTGTCCTAATGTTTTATAACAGACACATGAGCACAATAGTTTCCTCATGAGGGCAGTGTTCTCTTTACAATGGTAATGCAGGAACCATCTGTCACACATAGTTGGGAACTTGGGATGTGTGCCACCGAGTGAGATGAGGTCTGGGAACACGCCTGAACACACTGCTTTTGGGAACACTTTCTGAACAGATCCTTGAGGTTCAAAACAATCCTGTCAGGCTGTAGATTTTAATGGCACAATTGCAGAGACTTCCTATAGCTGTGCTGGGTCACAGCCACCCGCTTACCCTGAGTTTGCTGTATCTCTTGTAAATGATTTGTTGTTTATAATTGTTTCATTTTCAATCATTTTGCTCTTTTTTTTTTTCTTTTTTTTTTTTAGTTTGAACCAGGATAAGGATGTGTTTAATTTACATGGGCTAACTTAATTTGTTCTTTCGTTCATTCATTCATTTTAATGGCACAATTCCTGGCTGTGCTGGGTCTAAGCATTTCCACTTAGGCTACTCTGACTTTGCTACATGTCTTGTTAATAATTGTATATTTTTAATTGGCTCATTTTGACTCGTTTAATTTTGCTAATTTTTGAGTCTCAATCAGGAAAAAGAGTATTTCAATTTGAATGGAGCAACCTCTAATATGCAGATTATAGTTTGAATTTAATAAACCCCATTTAACTTAAAAGGTTAAATAAATCTGTATTATTATTATTAAAAATAAATTATTACTGGTTTTAATAATAAACCTGCATTTATTGTTATTATTAATTATTATTATTATTATTATTAATAATATTATTATTATTAGATTTAAATAACATGAATTCTTTAGACAGTTTATATATTTGCAAAAAAAAGTATTTAATGTTTTATAGCCAATATTATATGTATTTTTGTGGTGCCTTGGAATGTCATGTACTCTACATCCTATGGTATGTGAATGCATCAGTCAGTACTATGGTAGGCCTATATTAAAAATTTCATCTGATACTTTACTGTACCATAGTACGGCCACAGTATGTTTTCCGAAGGGTTCAGCTATTACAATAACAATCTGTGTCATGTTTAGCTGCTTGTGGTTATCAGTGCCCCAACACCATACAGAAAATATATAGTGTGGAAAAGCAGGGTATCCAAAATAGCAGTACTTGATGGACAAATCCAGCTATTTTGTGGCCGGAAGCCTGAAGTGAACAAAAGGCAGCACTTGTGTAGAATAATGCATGTCAGTTGTCTTCAGCCCACTGCTGCTTTGAAGGCAGCCATGGACGGCCAGCACCATCCCATGGCGCGGGGAGCCTGTGTACGCTGTGCTACTATATAAAAGACTGTCGATTCAAAGGCAAAAAGCCTCAACTATTTAACAGCGAGTTGTGGGCTCTAATTATGGGAAACGCAGGCAGGAAAAAGTGGCTTGGGGTTTTTCAGTCCGTCTGTTTGTGAGGACGAGATGCTGTTTATTGAAATATTTTCAGAGCTAAACATAGACAACTGTCATTATGGACGGCCTTCTCAGAATGTCTCAAATATACTGCATCCCTATTTCACAGGCTAATGTGATGCTGTGTGGGCTGAAACTGGACTTCAGCATCCACATCCTCAGGAAGAGGTGGTAGAGTCGTGTGAAGCCAGAGACACAAACAGCGCTCAGACCACCGTCCTTGATTAAAAGGACTCTGACTGCATTTGACGCAAGGTTAAGCAAAGCATTTGTTGCCTCCAGGCACATACGGGCTACTGTACAGAAATTTACAGGGTCATGTCGTACTAATATCCCATAATGGTTTGCGTTCAACTGGAACTGAGTGAGGCACTCTGTCCCATTTTAGCTCCCTCAGCTTTTATCACCAGTGACATGGTTTTGAAGTAATATGTAAATACCATGGTACATGAATATGGTAATCATTCATTCCCATAATATATAGAAAATGACCATTGGTAACACTATTTGATACCATCAGTGTACCATGGTATGCCACAGTATTTTTTTGTAAGAATAGGTTGCCCGTGCATGAGTTGGTGGAATTACCCACTTTTGAAATTCAAAAACGCCCACAAGATCTCCAGGATTTTTAAAAATGAGGCCAAATGTATGTATGTGAAAGTACAGTAAGTGTGTATTAGAGATGCTTGAGGACTGGAGTGCTGAAAGCAGTCTTTGTGTGGGTGTGGAGTCCATCCTACACCCTCACCGCAGCCGCGGTACTCGGGCCCTGTGGTGGCGGATCACAGTTAATAACTGTGTGGTTGGCTGTCAAGAGCACTTAGCCTGATGCTGGGCAGGCAGGACCTACGAACAGAGCTTCCTCTGGCCGATTGAGCGTGCGTGCGTGTGTGTGGGTATGCCCATGTATACACCGGTATCTTGACCTTAAAGCAGAGGAGAAAAAACTTACATGTGAAGGTGCTGAGATGATTCTGTATTTTCTTTTTGAGCTTAGGATGCTTTTGTAGGAGTTTTTGACAACCGTTACTAATTTGTATGCTAGCATTTTGCATTTTCTGAAGCAGGCTACAGTTACTGATTGTTTTACAACATTATGATACAAATATGAACAGTGAGTCAAATCAGTGTCCAAAACTGTAAAATAAATAAATAAAAATTATTAAAATGCTACAATAAAAATCTATTAACTGATTTAAATTAAAATTTCCTTACCAGTATGTGAAAACCTTATTGAGTGATACAGTGAAAATAGGATATATAATTTGGCTATAAAGTACTGTAAAATGTATGAGTCACCAAATAATTTACAGTTTAAATCTATATAATACTCAACAGGAAAATGTTTTACAGTAAATTTTTTAACTGTAAAAATTTAAATAGTTTTGTTTTTAATTGGGGTTAGTTAAAGCAGTTAAATTGGGGTGTTTTGTGCAATATTGTTTTGTTATATAGTTATTTAAGTTTATTTTTTTAGTTTTATTATTTATTTTTATGCTTATTTTTTTACAGTGCAGGTACCTGTATTCTAAAGCAATCAGAAAAAGCAGACAATAGCATAAAATGCAAAATGTTAACTAGCTGTTCTATTGTGTTTCTCACCAGTGTGAGCTGATACTTTGGCCGATATTTACAAGGACCTCCCGATGAGGAAAACCTGACTCAAATGGCTTTTATTTTGTAGTCAAACAAAGCAAGCTATATATACGCTGTCTGTTTGGGATTCAAAGTCCAGCTCATCCTCAAGTGTGTAGATTAGATAAAGATACATATAGACAGGGATACCCGGCCTTCAGCTGTTTGTTCGGTCCTAATAGCATCTGATCCTGGTACAGATAACAAGGTGACTTCTTTGTATTGAAAAAAGCTAGACATTATCTGTACAGTTGCTTAGGTTTGGGAAGCACATTGACAGTCACAACAATAACACAGTAGTATGTTGCTATTTCAAATATAGAATTTAGCATGAGTGAAAATGTGTGATTGAGCAAGTGTTCCCTAAATAGCTTTTGGACTGCCATTTCATGGGTCTAAGAAAAGTACAATATTTTTGTTTCATCGATCATACCTCATTGATCCCTTCCACACCTTTCCGCAGCCCCTTTTCCCAGATCTCTTCATTGGTTACTGCTGCATAGGCTGTCAGTCAGCATGCTCCAGGGCTCCTGTATCAGACTCCCTTGGGTGGAGGCTGGAAAAAGTTCCCTGCAGTCAGGCCAACAAATTAGATCCCAATCAGTTAGAAAGCCCCAAACACTGCTTCTAGACAGACCCCCAAGCCTGCAAACACAAGCCACCTTGCAGCTCTGATTCCACCTAGAGCTGCACAAAGCAGAGACAGCTTTGGCCTTGTCCCTGACAAGACCCCTGAGCTCACCACCATTCCCTTCTCCTCTCCCCACTCACTCTTCCTGAAAGAAACCAGGTGCTACAGAGGCTGAAATAGTGTTGGCTGTTCTTCTCCTTTCACCCCTGGAACTGGTACGCCATTTCCCACTACTTGGATCATTTGCACTATCACCTTTCCACTTGATTTTTCAATTTCTTGCTTTCCAGTTTCAAACCGACAGGCTTTATTTGTAAGTCACTTAAGAGACGTCAAAATTGCACAGTGCAAATTAGAATGTAGAAAAGGTTCAGCTGGGTTTATCGAATAGGCAATTATTTACGACAACTCCAGGTTATGAGGACATGGTTTTGTCTGTTGAATAGCCAGCATAAAAATGGCATATGGATACATTTTGCAACTAGAAATCAAAATGCAAAATTGTTTCATATTTCTCCAGACTAACTCTGGATTGTTTTCTGTCAACTTTGCGTTACCCCCAATTTTAACATTTGATAACATTTTTGGTAACACTTTTGGTTTTCTCTCAATAAACTCTTAATTACTGCTTATTGATATTAAGTAAGGTAGTTGCTGTAGTAGTTCTGTTTAGATATTGGGTAGAGTTAAGGGATCTAGAATATGGTCATGCTGAATAAGGCATTAATATGTGCTTTATAACCACTAATAAACAGATAATATGCTAGTAAAATGCAAATATGTAATAGTAAATGTGTTCTCTAATCTAAAATGTTACAAAAAATTTAATGCAGTCTTTTTTTTTCCAGAATCTACTTAGCAACTATAACAACATCTTTGTCACTTGAGTTGTTGTGCAAGTTATTTATGAACCATATGTGGGCTACCTTTATTGTAACTAGTGAACACTGTCTCCATAAATGATTGTGACAGGTTTTCACATGCAAAGTCTGAACAATACAGTGTAGATGATTACAAATTTGGCAGTTAGTTGAACCAATTTTTATTTTCAAACTACATGCCACATTGTTAATTGATACTGTTTCAGTGAGAATGGACAAATATATCAACAGATGTGTGTCTGAACAAATGAATAAGGTGAATTGTCAGATATGGTTAGTTAAAAGCTTGTAGTTGCACGACACTGGCCAAAAACTGGAGACAGGTTCATGCTCATTACTTTTCCTTATTGCCACTCTGAGATTATATTTGTCATTTGCTGGAACATAACCAAGTTTTTGACACTTCCAAATGCTTAATTCTGCATGTCTTGCATAAGAAACCATTACATTTTCCTTTGACCATACTTGTGTTACAGAGTATAAAAATCCAAGCTATTATTCAGTGCCATCACTCAGATAATTCATTTCATTAGATAGATTGTGCTGAACTGAAGTCAAGCAGTTTGAATAACCATTAATGTACTTGCTGTTGGACCCCACCCTTCATCTGAGAGTCTTTATCCTCTAAATAGCTTGAAGGCTATTAAGTTAATTAATGGCACATGGAGAATGAGGATCACCCAGAATCTCAGTCTCATGCAGTTTTCATCCCATTGTTTTCTGTATACTCTATTTTTTTTTTTTTTTTTCTCAGTTCTTCAGACAAGTCCAGTACCCTAAATACCTCTGTTCCCAATCCAGGCAGATCCAATGGTCAAATATTACTCATTCAGAGATTCCATTCCTTTTAAATATGGCTCTGGCTCCACCTTCCCTCCTCTTGCTGCTCAATCCTGCCAGCATCTTTTTCTCTAATGAACTGTGGGTATGCTGTCATTGTCCAAGAGCTGAGTGTAAAATGTGTTGGGAGCGAAACTGACATGGGGACAAGCCAATACATGGCAAGAGGGCACTGCTAGGAAGTGAAGTTATCTCACGTGGTCCATGAGATGGAGTATCGAAGAAGAGGAAAGTGTCAAGAATGTGAGAGGCTAAGCAAGGAAAGGGGGGTTAACATCAGGGGGGAGGGTGCTAAACTGATCTGGTTTGCTCTCTGATGAATATATCTGTATGTGATTATTTTGACAGCAGTTATAAACCCATAAGGCCTGGCCCCAGTTCCTGCTCTTGTTGATTTAAACCACTGAGCCCCATAAATAATGGCTGATTAAGTGGCTGCGCCAGCTCTCTTAGCCCAATTTACCGCTGCCTGGGTCTGAGTGCTGCGGCCCTAAATGTGTTCTGCATTAGTATTACTGAAGAGGACTGGGAATGCGGGGTGACTGGTCCCATGAGCTGGAGGAAGCTCTCAATGAAAGAGAGCATCTTTTAATAATCATTTGAGCAGACCTAAACTGTGCCTTGATTCAAAGGAAACATGGCAGAGATATACTTATGTCATAAACAGTCATAAATATGTCACGCTAAGTAAACTCATTAATTACAGAAGTCTGATATTTTTAGATGAAAATACATGTACATTCGCTCTAACTGCTCTGTTTATGTCTCACTTTTTTGCACTGTGTATCAACAATATACAGTTGGTTACAATATATATTGGTTAACCTTTAAAAATACTGTAATTTAACATACCTTGTTAAACATAATAGCAACTCTCAAAATGAATATCCATATTTTTCTAACTGTACATTAAAATGTGGTGATGCCATTTAACTTGAATCATTAAAAATATATAGTGATTTATAGTGATATATTGCTATATATCATTATAGTGATTTATTTGTAATTTATTTAGATGGAATAGTATGGAATTTAATTAATTATCTGCCATTTATTGGTTTTATGCCATAACACAACTACATAATTATCTGCCTATCAGTATTAAATGAATTTTAATGTAAAATACTTTGTGTATTGTATAAACACTCCAAATTAGTATTTTTGTAGTCTACTTTCTACCATGCATAATAATAATAATAATAATTATTATTATTATTATTATTATTATTATTATTATGCATGGTAGAAAGTAGACTACAAAAATACTAATTTGGAGTGTTTATAATAATAATTATTATTATTATTATTTAAAAAATAAAGTGGAAAAGGAGCTCCTGACATGCTTTCTTTAAAGTAATGCATAATAATTGTTGAAATATTAAGGGTCACAAAATTAATACATAATTTTAAGATGGTCTATATATTCCTTATTTCAGCTTAGTTTTACTCACATTTTTACAGCAGACTTTGAATACTACAGTTGGCCACTGAAGTGTGAGAGCTCCCTCCAGCTGTCGGTTATCCTGTTCAACAGTGCAACGATTTGGTGAGCAGTCTTTCTAACAAGGGAAGTAGGCGCAATAGTGGTAAGTGTGCTTTGAAATTTCATTTCCCCCTCTTTAGTGGGATAACATTTCACCACTTTAGATTTGCCACCCCAGGTCCCATCAACACATTTAAGAGGGTGACCTCCACCTTCCCCCTCCATGGCGCACAGTGAGACGTCTGAGATGACGGCGCTGTGTTAACCTGGCCAAGGGCAGCATAGCAATAACAAACACAGAATCACAGAACCAGTGCGACCCCTGACCTCGCAGCCCTTGCCCAACACCACATAGATTATTATCAACAGGAACGGCTTCAAAGACCCAAACAAGACAGGAGGAAAGAGTTAGTCACACATTAGGAAGTATTTTTATATATTGTTTTATTTTCATCACAATAAGCATATAATAAGTAGTTTTGAATATTTTTTATGAAATATCATTTGCTTAAATCATTTGTTGATTTCATGCAAACATAGCCATCCTTTTCAACTTTTAATCTTAAATTACTGTTTTAGGACAGTGGTGGAAAAGGTCTCTTTAGTAACGCGAAACATTGACTAATGCTACATATCCATTTTGACTTTCAAAATAATGCAAAATGAAGGATACTGTGTGGTTTGCAGCCAAATACTGTAGCTGTTTTCTTCAAATCTGTGATACTTTGCATTAAAACATGTCTCTTGTGCATGCCACTGAGTCATAATTGTAAATGAACTGAAATGTAGACTACAAACATGTCACAGAGAAAGAGGAGGATCAAATTCTGTGGTGCTGCTCTGAGCCGAGTCTGACAGACTGCTCTAGTCCAGAGCTCTCAGACCTGATTGAGGTTTTAATAAGTAAGAGTAATATGACCTGGCTCCAGTCCCCGTTTCTCTCTCTCTCTTTCTCTTTGTATTTTCTCTGTCCTTTCACTCAGTGTTTTAGTGCATCAGAAACACACAAATCTATTCCAGCTTTGGGAAACTTCACAGAGCCAGTGACGATTTAGAACTGAGAAGGTGGATCAGTGATGTGTAATAGCGCTCACTGCTATAACCCTCCCTACTTTAGCAAACACATCAGCTCACGCCACGGTCGCGTTCGACAAAAAACTCAGTTCATTTCAGTCTGACCTCCTTTGGCTTAACTCTTCATTTTATTGAAGTTTGTCAAGAATAAACCATCAGTTCGCTACCGAAAGCAAACTGTAAATCAGACTCTTTGACAGGCGACAAGCCAATCAAAGACATTAGCTGGTAATGGCTCGGTTCTTCATTGGTGAGTGGCAGTAAATGATTCACACTAAGTGTCATAGTTCCGCCCAGTCGTGAAACCAAACTTGTGCAGGCCGCTTGCTTTCATTGATTGACTAGGCCGTTCTTCTGCCAAACTGCTGTCGGCGAAGGCTGTGAGAGTCAAAAAAGCCAGATGGCCTGATGAAGAGTGTCCAGAGTCATCTGCCCTTACGTTCTGGTTTAACAAGTGGTGAGTAAAAAGGGTAAGACCATTTCATTTGATATCTATCAGTTTGCATGTTTGCCTGAGGATATCTGGTTAAATGTTTCGGAAGCATTCACCATTGCATTAATTGTAAAGCCCAGACTTACAAGTGGGATTTGCTGATCGATGCAGCAGTGTATTGTTTTGAACTCAAGGGTGTGTTTGAGATGTGTGACTGGTTGTGTTTGTGGGCCTCATTCCTAGGAGTTTGTTTATTGTCCTGGTCACTATAAGAAAGTGGACTTTGGTCCCTATTAAGTTAGTGACGACACAAATGGCATCAGCATCAGTAGCTGTAGACTACTCCCATCCGTCCTGTCCATCACCTAAGTCCCTGAGACGAACCTTTGATAAGAGTCCATTCTCCTTGAGTGTGGTGAATGTGTCTGTGTAAATGTTGATCCTTTGTCTAGACATCTACTGGCTTGCCTGTTCTCATGCTCCCTGTAGTTTTCCTAGAGATGCAGAGAAATGATCCACTTGTCTTAAGATGACTCTTGGGTTGGATTGTTTGGGGTGTAAAGGATACTGTCAGGGAGGGGAAAAGGATGGATGGGCCTTTGAAATGAAATCATTGCTAAATCTTTTAGAATTTGGTGGGATCAGTTTAAAGTTGCTTCAAATGTTAATCACAGTTTTTTTCATAATGTGCTGTTTAAATTTATTTATTCATTCATTCACACACACAAATTCATAAATAAATATATCCCTATTAGCAAAGTATATCAAAGAGAATATTGTTGCATTGATTAAGCCTTTGTAACATACAATGAAAATCAATTTGTCCGTAAAATTCCAAGTTATATTTCATTGTAATGTTGGTTATAATTTTAATTATATTGTGTTTTCAAATGGAATGTAATTTTATTAAATATATTGCTCAAGGGTGTTTTTGCCACTTATTTATTATTTACAAACATAATTATTATTATTATTTTTATTTTATTTTTAAAGGGACAATGCACATTTATTGACATAATCACGTGTACATCATGTAAATGTGCCAGATTTAGCCATAGGCTAATTTTCATCTGCATTAAGTTAGTTGCAACACATATGGCATTAGCGAATGGCATCTATAAAGTATAAAATTCGGAAGAATGAAATATACTGACTTTTCAATAGACTACTTGTTAATATTCATATAAACCATTTGTACATGAGTATTTATCATACTCCGAAAGCATCAGTATTTAAGATCTACTTCATAAAACATTTCCTTTTTGAGCAAGGGTTGTTAGATCGACAAAAAAACATCCACATTGCACACCCACAGCCATAGCCCTTGGCTTTATATGTTCCCCTAGTCCAGTAACTGTGCTGTGATTCTTACCTTCAGCACAGACCTGCGACGTCCCTTGACGAGGTTCCTTATCAGCCGAACTTGAATAAATTCATTAGGAACAGCACTGCGCTAGTTATGCGGTGGGTCAAAAACTCATCTTGCCCGACAGACGTCCTGCTTTTCATGTTAAGTGGGCAGATCACATTCTTAAGGGCCCCTCCTCCGCTTTCAAACACGGGATCAATTTCTTTTTACTCTGTTTATGTTATCATTTGTAAATCTTACCAGAACTGGACCATGAGGCACAAGCGGGAACTCATACACAGTCTAATGAAGTATTTACAGATCATTCCAACTGTCAAATACTTTTGCCCAATGACATAGTGCAGAGTGCTCACGCTTAACAACTCGCGTTTGCTTTCCAAACCTCTACGTGAATGTCTCAGGTCAGGGGGATTTCATTACAGGTAAATACTGATGCGAGGACCTGCAGAATCCGTAGCTTTTACTTTTTGAGGGTGTTTTGCCCGAGTTTAAGATTGCAGGGTTTTTTTTCCCCTTCTTTTTTAAAGAACTTCATCCTAAATCCCAGTGCTTTCAAATACTAATCTATTTCGTGTTCGTGCGAAACGTTGTCGTAAAAGATTACAAATTTGTAGGACAAGCAGAATAGCCTATATAAATCTCCTAGAGGTCCAAGTCCTTTAAAACATGACATTTTTCGTCACATGATCGTCTGTATTTTTAAAAAAAATAATTTATCAATTTATTATAATTAATTTAATAAATGTTAATTTACGTATTTTTACGGTTAATTTAGGCTATAATAATAATAATAATAATAATAATAACCTGTTACTACTACTGAATTTTTTTTTTCTCCTAAAATCTTGTGAAAAATGCAGACATGATGGTGGAACCATTAGAAGGGGAAAATACTGGGGGATCGTGACCTCTGAGTGGAAGTAATTAGTGTCCTTCCTATTAGAGCTTCGTTGACAAAACAAATGGGTTTAACATATATTTGAGGTGTTGTTTTGTTTTCTACCAAATTCTAGTTGGATACGTAGCATTATAATATAGCAATATTACGACATGACTTTTATTTTCGTTCAGGCCAAATAGCTAGCCTAATATAACGAAAAGAAACCAATTAAAGACTTGGAATGAGATTATTAGGGAAAAATGTCTTTTATTTTTTTAGTGATGGCTTCCTTTGTATTTTATTGCGTTTTCGTCTGCTGCGCAATGTTGGAAATCACACTTTTAAAATCATCTTAACTTTTGTCGGATGTTTTACGATTGGAGTCACGCCTAGGTATTGCACGTTAGAAGATAGATTTAGAGTTCTAATAAGGCCAAATATTGTTATTTCTGAAATTTAGACAATGAAATAGGCTATTATTGAATATGAAATAATTGTGTTTGGTAAGACATAATACAGATTTTATAAATCTTAGTGCTCAGCTAATGAAAGGGCTGTATAATGACACTGTAGCGACTGCCATAAGCAAGATGCAATGAAACATACAAAGTTCTCCCTTAATTTAGGCTTGTCACGTGGCATGCACAGACTGCAGAATTTCATTGTAAAGGCGATGTAACGATTCTCGAAAATAGTGCACGTTTTCTTTGCAATAATCAACATGGATCAATTTTTAATCTTGCATCAATTGTAGTCTTGTACGCTGAAAGCAAAACTATTACATTTTAAATGTTCTGAGACAATGCATTCTTGATTTAGGCTTTTAGGCTAGTAGTAATAGTAGTAGTATTGAGGAGGAATAAATGTGGAATGATAACGGATAAAATATGCTTTTATGTAGTGTAATTTTTAATGTAAGCAGTAGCCTACAGTTGGTTGAACACAATGCACATTGATTTACATAGGCTACAGAATTAACATTTATTAAAGAAACGGTGTAGTGAAACGAATAGAATAAGCACAATTATTTTGCTAATTGTCTCTATATTGACTTCTTATTTTACTAGTAACCTATTGTCTGAAAACAATTGATCAGAATCTGTTTATGGGTTAAACAAATGCTCTTCATAAAAATTCGTTTACTACATTAATTTCGCAAAATGTGTTTGAACGTTATGTTAACAAAACTTGTGTGCTTTCTTCCATATTTGATCATCGTCATTCGTCCCCTTTGAGGATTGTCGTTCACCTGAGTTTCCATCTACACTATTCAGGTGGATTATCCGTTTGTGCATATATTTATTAGCTGTATAAATTCAGCATTCATTTATTATTGAATCTCCCAACACTCACCCCTGTGTATAAGCATAAACGCTCTCGCTCAATACAATACGATTCAATACAGCTTGCACTGGAGTCACGGTAATTGGAGGTGTAGTTTTGATTCTGGCCACTAGACGATGCTATTTCCACATTTACTATAGATCAGTCAGCGTAATCACAGCAATGACCGGGAGGCACGATCCCCTTTTCAACACAGACATAACTCATACAAAACGACTGACATTTGTGATTCGAGATTATGCTGATGTTAGCTTTTGTCAGGTGAAGTTTGTGTAAATCCTGTGTAAATTCACGTTTTCATACGTGGTGATTTGCGAAAACTGATAGGCTACTTAATTTTATTTATTTTATTTATTTTTAATTGTTACAGGGTTTTTTTCTTCATTGATTTAAAATGAGACTTTAACTGTCGATCTGCACTATACTTAACTATCCATAAACCTTTGTATATTTTATGACTTCCCCAGTCGTTTTAATTAATTATATTACTGGGACGTTATAGGACGAAAATGGTATATCAGACATTTCTCATTAACGACCCCATATTTTCAAAAATAAATTGTTAAATCTTTGATCGAAGGTGTGTTCATTATAGTGAATACAGTAGCCCAAAGCGTTGCAAACCGCCACGTAATTATTGTCTTTTTTTTTTTTTTTTTTTTTTTTTTTTTACAGATTCGTCGGGGAAATGACATCTTTTCAATTATTTACTTTCTCAAACTGAATTGTTTTCTTGTTTCTGAAGTCTCGGGCATATATATATTTAATTGTTTCACGGTTTGACTCTTTCTGCTTGAATGTTGTTTTGACTCCAAGTAGTCAGCTAATTTTAGATCCCAAGTTACCCAAGAAATGGAAAAGAGAGAGCTCATGGGGACCGTAAGAAAGATGCTCAAAAAGGGTTCCAAAACCAGAGCTCAATAATTTAGTTGTGCTCAAGACACCCAGCTTTTGCGTGCAAGAAGTTAACATTAATTAGAGAAACATATTCTACGACAAATATACCACAGTAATGTTCATTCACATTTGGTTAAAGAGTGTGTCCATGTTCTTCTATGGGAAGCAATAGCAATTTATGATTGTTTTTGTAATATTTATACAAAATCAAATTAATATGAATATTTACAGAGCATAATTGATCTTGTTCAATTATTTAGATATTTTAACCAATATAATGTAACAAATATAACATAATACAATTTAAAACAAAAACACTGAAACTGTACTATAGGTTTATATATGGGTCAGATAATAGGTAATTATTTTCTAGCATAGTGACAGTTTTGTATAGCCTATTACGCCTTCATAATTATCTATCTATCTATCTATCTATCTATCTATCTATCTATCTATCTATCTATCTATCTATCTATCTATCTATCTATCCATTCAGTTCATGCTCTAGTTTATTTACTCATCTGTAAATCTGCAGTTATGTGGCCCATGCGATAAAATATTAAATTTCTCACGGAAGTCATATTTACGGAACACAGCAGAGTTTCACTTTGCATTCAAATACCAACAGAAACTATATTCACCTACAGAGAAAGCAAAAGAAAGTGCGCGCTCTGTGATTTCAGGGTAGGCTATAAGATGTTTATGATTTTTATTGAACATATAACGAACAACGATCTAATAATTGGGGATTTAAATATTTACCCAAATATTTAGGTTATAATTTTGTTAATAATTATGTTTGTTTGTCTCCATATTACAAAGGCATAAAATGTGCGGTTTTTCAAAAAAGAACGAGACATGGATAATCACATTATTATTGTTGTTGTTATTATTATTATTATTATTATTATTAATGTTTAACTTGATGTTTTCTGTTTTCCTATGTAGGCTAACACAAAGACATGCTATCTAACGAATTATTCGTATTTTTAACCATAATGTTACATTTGATTAGTTGTGAAAGTAAAAGAGCATGTTGTTGAAACAAGCAAAACTTTAGCTGATGGGAACATACTTGTAGATGTTTTCATTCTCTCAGTGACCACCAACTTGTATGCCACTATACATCAAAATAGGAATTCACCTACGTTTACACGAAATGAACAGGCATCATGCTGTACTGCATATTTTATTCATAACTGCGTTCTGTCAAATTCAACGAGGAGCACAGTTTAATAAGTGACATCCTACTAATATTTGAATGTGTTTTGTGTGGCTTCATTCAGACCAGCGGACACCAGAATTTCAAGTTCCACATCTATATATAGGTCGACTGCATTATTTAGTCCCTATTAACAACACAATTCCATTTTGCATTTTACCTGTCACGCAACGCTGCAACACCATCATCATCGTGATCATTATCTTCTATTATAATAGTGACGAATGAGGTTGGAGAATCAGCCAGCGTTCGCTCACACACCCCAGAGTGTCTCAAAGCAGCAGAGCAGCCAACAGCACACACCATTGTGCAGTTGAGTTCTCATTAAACCATCACAAAGGTAAGTTTTTTTTGTACAAACATATGAATAATGCCTGTAAATCTGAATGTCTGCATGCATTTTAATCTTGATGCAGCTTATATGTGGCTATAAAGACTGTCAAACTAAGGCTATATTTGTAGAAATGAACAAACAGTTGTGAAGGATCTGTTTAGGAACTATATTGTCGAGAAAGAGTGTTCAGGTTCAGATTTGACAGCTTGAATGTGGTGAAAGCATATGATGACAGAGAGACCCTAAAACGTTGGGCTTCGACATGCACCATGCTCTTTTTTTCCCTGTGGTCCAGTATTGCTCGTTTCTCTTGGACACCACCGCTTCCAGTGCACATTACAAACCGTTTCACAGTCTAGAAGATTTTCAGTCTTTATAGCTTACGGCTTGTTGAGATTGTCTTTTGTGCTCTTGTTAGTTGTCCCTCGACTTAGGACCACCAAAGATGAGTCTGTCACTTCCAATGTGCTATGATAGAGAAATCTACCATTAGAAGGTGATTCCGTTAAAACAATAACAACTCCGCTATCGACACAGAAACTAAATTAGCTGCATTTTAAGTAGTCGGTGTTCACGTGAAAGTGCCTCATCCATCATTTCCAAACAAGACTTTTCCATTATCCGTTTTAACATTAACCCACAAATCCAGCCGTGTAGTTTTTCCCCTCCACAAGATTGCACGTTGCATGCTTTCTACTGTATGTTCTCATCCTTAACTTCTGTAGTGCAGACCAGTCATCATGTCTGTCACTTCATTGGGTTAACAAGTGAACATTTATAAGACAGCGATGCATTCAGATCGCGTAAAATGCATCGAAAAGAGATGCCGGTGTGCAATTGATCTGGAACAGCTATTCAATAGAAACGCAAGCTAGTGATTGAGGTAAAATTATAGCTATAGCTTTTGAAATGGACGTCAACACAGACTGCACCAAAAATAGCCTATTTTAAAAAATAATTGTTAAAAACAGAAGTCAAACTAAGAAGCTTAACAGACGTTCAGCTAAGTCGCTGTATTGATAACTTATACATGGAATGCATTAATTACTTACCTTGGACAGCCCCGTCCCTCCCTCCCTCCCTGCCTGTCACACTTCCACGTTTGCTCTCCAGTCCTCCTCCCCTCCCACTCCCCACTCCTCTCTCGGCTCTCCGTCAGTCCGCGCGCCGCGCAAGGGAGAGATTGAAAGTGACACACTCACATTGTTGCTCTTGAGATTTTACGCCGCTGTAATAGGTAATGTCCGCATCGCACAAAGCAGATACTTGACGTCTGTTTTAGCTTTGGTTTTCTTTGAGTGCATGCAGCAACATAGATGGACGTTTTCAGATTTTGATGCTCTCTTTGCGCCCGCTGCTGAGGTTTTCAGTTCTGAAACGGACACTCGTGACTCAAACTCGCGGTAAACGGTGAGCAAGATTCTGTACTGCCGGAGAGATTGCCGTCGGTCGCTTCTCGGAACTTCTCGGATCTCTGTGCTGTGTTCAATCTCGTGCACTGTCCTCTATCTCTTTCTTTCTCTCTCGCGCTCTCTCTCTCTTCATGCTGTCTATCTCCTGCTACCTGTACCCCTCAGCTCGGAGTCTCTCAGTTCCAGTGGCTCAGTCACAGCGCACAGTGCACGGAGCCCAAGTGTCCAACACCGAACCCACCGAACCCGAACGTATTCAGTCCTCCGCGAGGCAGCGAGAAGCCCAGCCCTGGATTCAATACTTTTAATCAATGGACAGAGCCCTCTCAACGGCCAACCGAGGTACCGACACGCCATAAGCAGTAAGTGCCACAGAAAATAGCTTTAGTCTTCTTTCATCCGATGCTTCTCACATTCACGTTAACTGCTACTGTAACAGCAGGTTCCTTTTGGAACTAAGTAGCATTTCAAACCGAACTAACTATTCTGAATACAGATGAACATAAATGTTGTGTTTGAAGATAAGAGGTAAATTCGTTGAGGCCTTTATAAAGAAAATAAATGTAGGCCCATTAAGCAGTTTAGAAGGCCATGGATGTTTTACATATTCCCACTTACTTCTCCTTAAGACACGTGTAGCGCCTTTCTCACGTTATTTTCTTTTTTAAAAAGTAAATAATGTTGCTTATAGTTATAAAACTTAGCTTTGATAGTGACTGACGTTGAAGAAGTAAAACGCAGCGGACAAGAAGAAGACTTTTGTCAATGGAAGGTTTCGGTTTTTTGATAGGCTATTCACCAGAATATTCATGCTTTTATTAAACAGCCCAATAATAGGCCTACTAATTTAAGATATGTTTCTGTATTAGTTTAATATGAAAAATAATTGCAATACACGAATTATAGCATCGTGCAATTATGTTTTATTAAGTTCAGAACAAGAGCACCAGAGTCATGCACCTTGTGCATTGTCGATCGTGTGGATTTTTTAACAATGACCTTTTCTTTGAAGAATATAACATAATTTGTATATTCAGTTAAAGTTAAACCATTAATTTAATAAACCTGTCGAGACTGTCTGATGAATTAATACTGTTTTACTGACGAGTGTTTAAAGCGTTTTGAGCCCTTGAGGTGGAGAGATGGTTTTAAAAAAAGATTTTAAGTTTTTTTCTAATTACATTTTTTTTACCACTAAAAAAGCTAGCGAACTAATGTAAAATTCTTAGGCGTTCTGAAAGCATTTTTAAGGGGAAATCCTGTTTTTACTCCAGCCCCAACAAGATTAGGCCTCAAGTTTAGCTTCACACGTGTGTGACTTTTATGTCTGTGGTCTCTTCGCCCTCAAGTCGTGTGTGTGTGTGTGTGTGTGTGTGTGTGTGTGAGAGAGAGAGAGAGAGAGCGAGAGAGAGAAATTGGCATTTTCAGACTTTTTTTTTTGAGAGCCTAATTTTTCTTCTATGAGAGGACTCTGAGACTTAATTTCAAAAATGTTATGTTCGTTGTATTATTTTGTAAAATAAATGAAGAACACCAAAACAAAAACAAAGCTATTATTCTGTTCAGTGTGTCAAATAATTTTCATCCTTTCATCCAATTGACGCTCAGGGTTTGTTTACCCGCAACCTTTTTTTTTCGTTTAACAATATTGTTATTGCATTGCTGTTTTTTCTGTTCTTTAAGAAGGTTGTCACATGTTGGAAGTGCACTTTAAAAGTATAGGCTAGCAAGACAATATTTAATGGTTTATGTTTTGTAAAACCCCGTACTTTTTGTTTTAAGTACCTCAAGTTGTTAAACAACTGCTGATTGAGTTTTTATTTTTTTTTATGAGGAGAAGCAGCCTTTAAAAGGAGAACCTGAAGCAAAAGATCGGGCATGATATTATGATCGTTTTATTTAACGAAAATTACTGTTACACTCTTCTGTTTCGATGAAATTAAACCAGATTAAAATCGATTAAATTACATTTAGCATTTATTTAATTTATTATTACTATTGTTATATTATTATTTTACGTGAGTCTGAAACTCTATAAAGACAGTAATTTGGGAGTAAAATCTAACACAGATTACACAGACATGCAGAACATAATAAATCAGAATAAGACAACCAGACAATGCATTTTTATAAGCATCTGAAATTTCAAGATATTTAAATTTCCTAAGTTATACATACTGCAATGCGAAGAAATAAACCTGGGATCTGCGTCTGCTTAAGCAGCAGGTAGTCTGAATCATTTGGGCGCGGAAGTACTCGGTAAAAAGTCAAAGACTTCATGTCACTGTTTTTCCAGAACGCACAATATTCCTCTTTAAGAGTACAAATCTTTGAAGTGAAAGAGAGTGAGCCCTTTTCCTTACGGAACCCGTGGATTTCTCTTTAATAAAAGGATGATGGAGGTTAACTAAATCGTCTTTGCTTGAAGCCAAAAAAAAAAAAAAAAACGCTATGAAATGAAATCGCTATCCCTCTGTTGTCGAAAACAATACACATTACATGCAAATGGAACCACAATCCAGAAGACAGTTGTACTCTTATTAGACTCTGAACTCTGAAGTAAATAGTTAAATTAAAGAACTAAAAAACACATGCCGAGTGTAGGCTACATGATTTGTTATTATATTACATGCGATATTTTTTCCCCTGTCAGTTCAAACTCTGAGTTATGTATACATAACTTTAAAACTTTACAGCAATGTATTTGAAGAGTCACTCACAAAATCATGCCAGTGCAAGAGGGAGGTATGGTTGCTATATAGCTGCCATCAGCGGTAGAGATCATTCTGTTTCTTTTTAAAGTTACATTGATGTATCCATTATTCATTTGCACAAACTTGGCCCCCATAGCCAGCGGAGACGTTTTCTTAACCAGGACCAAAAGGAAAAACAAAACGTTAATTAGTCTCCGTAACAGAGAGGCTCTATATGTCTCAGTAATTTTGCAATAGATGGAAGCCTCTGAGGATACTTTAATCTCGCGCTTTGGGGAGCCCATCAAAATGGATCAAATCCAGCATTTATTCACGGCATGTTTTCTCCAGCCCTACCTTTAGGGACTTCAGGGAGTGTTCAGCACCAGATTCTTTTTGTACTTACAATACCTGTTAATTAATCTGTCGTTATATCTGTATGGAAGGCGGATACCGTTTTTAGGTGCCTAGAAATGGCAAAATAAAATAAATAAATAAATAAATAAATAATAACCTTCACGCAGC
>JAFVLL020034248.1:0-19447 GCA_021397915.2 Tor tambroides
TTTTTTTTATGCCAAAAATCATTAGGATATTAAGTAAAGATCATGTTCCATGAAGATATTTTGTAAATTTCTTACCATAAATGTATCAAAACTTATGCATTGCTAAGAACTTCATTTGGACAACTTTAAAGGTGATTTTCTCAATATTTTGATTTTTTTGCACCCTCAGATTCAAGATTTTCAAATAGTTGTATCTCGGCCAAATATTGTCCTATCCTAACAAACCATACATCAATGGAAAGCTTATTTATTCATGTATTTATGTATAAATCTCAATTTTGAAAAAAATTGTGGTCCAGAGTCACATATAGTATGAGACTGAGAATATGGAGGAAAAAACAGCTCAGTTTTATTCAGAGACCCAAACTAAGCAAAAAAAAAAAAAAAAAGGCATATGATTTTGATATTCATATGGCCAAAAATTAAGATGAAATTCTGATGCTTGTAATGTAAAATCTTTATTTGACCCTCTAACTCTAGCACTCTCTATTCTAATTCTTTTTTATTATCTGTCTTTTTATTTAAAATTACCCACACACACTTGACCCTCTATCAATTGCATATTTATTCTCTAACTGCTTGTTTTTCTTGAAAAACTAACACTACCTTTCTTTTTTCCTATTCTATCTACTTGTTTCTTTAAAAAAAATATAGCAGATACTTACATAAAATGATATAAATACCAGTTATCATACTCTATTTCCCAATAATATGTCTTAATAAGATATTTGAGTGCAAGCATGTAGTAGATTGTGTGCAACAGGTTTTTCAGCAATCACGTGCATAATTTATAGGCCTTGGAAAATCACATATCAAATAGATACAGTAGACTTTAAAGGGTTAAAGATGCTTGGTCTTTGAAGGAAAATCTTCCAGGAGAGAATGGAGAGCTACAGGAATGTGTTTCAGCAGTATAAGGATCGATACTGTCAGAACTCACTGGCTCAAAAACTGCTGACGATTCAAGCCGAGAATGAGGAAATTGAGAGGAGAATCAGAGCAACGGAAGAACAAATATTGGAGAAAGAGAGAGAACTGATGGCAGCACTGGGTAATTCACCTGTTTCATCCTCAAGTATATCCAAAAAATGAAATTTCATTCCAAAACACATAATGTTTGAGCAAATATGTCTGTTATTGTGTTTTGACAGGTGAGGATGAGCCAGTCACTGATGCTGCTGACAGGTATTTTATCTTCACAGCAGATTTGTTTTGACAGGTTAGTTGCATTCTTCTAATTAACATTCTTTCTGCTATGAAAATAGTAAGTGTCAAGACAATGATGCCCCACAAACTGAAAACAGCAAGTCATTTGATGAAATGGACCCTAGTCAAGACCCCATAATGCAGGTACTACACTTAAAGGATTGAAAAATATTCAAACTGGTTGACTTCTTTTGAAAAATGAAGATGATTCTGTAACTTCTAGAGGCCTGAAGAATATGCAGGTGAGCACATGGTTGCTGAAGATCCTTCTGAGGAGAAGGATAAAACAGCAGAAAGTGAATTTCAAACTGACACATTTTGCCACGACTTATGGACAAAGACTGAAATTGGAGAAGGTAAACACCAGCAAATATGAATATACTGATAATATCACAAAATAAACCCCAATGAGCAAACAGATTGACCAATAACAATCAAGTATTCCTTTCATTTTAGGTCAAATGCAAGAAGGTGATCAGAAGCAGTCAGAGGAGGTGAATGAACTGGTACGGTTTTTTTAAACTGATTTTAAATGATTAAATATACACTACTGGTCAAAAAGATTTTTTTTTATCTTTTTGAAAGAAGTTTTTAGTCAAAAATGTATTCCTGTGATCAAAGCTGAATTTTCAGCATCTTTGATGAATAGAGAGTTCAAAAGGACAGCATTTATTTGAAAATTATAAATGTCTTTTCTGTCTTTCTGTGTCGTTTTTCTTTTTCTTTTTTTTTTTTTTTTAAATCTAATTACCCCAAACATTTGAATGGCACTGTATCACAGTTTCCACAAAAAAAAAAAAAAAAATGAAGCAGCACAACTGTTTTCAACATTGATAATAATCAGAAACTTTTGTTGAGCAGCAAATCAGCATATTAGAATGATTTCTGAAGGATCATGTGACACTGAAGGCTGAAGTAATGATGCTGAAAATTCAGCTTTGATCACAGGAATAAATTACAGTTTACACTATATTCACATAGAAAACTGTTACTTTAAATTGTAATAATATTTAACATTTTGTACTGTATTTTTGATCAAATAAATGCAGCCTTGGTGAGCCTTGGTGTTTTTCCCAAAACATTAGCAAATCTTACTTAGTCTAAACTTTTGACCGGCAGTGTATATATTCTTATATTATCTGTTTGAATGAATCCAGGAGGGGAATATGAACGTTTCATGTGCTTCTGAGCTCATGGTGGAAATGTCAGAGGAGGAGGAGGAAGATCGTTTGGAGGCGACCACAGCAGACGCTCATGAGGACACAGTGAATGAGGATGGCGTCTGTCGTCCTCCTCCATCACCGGCTAGAATAAAAGCCACGCCATCCACCCCCATCTTCTCTCTAAAGTATGACCCATTCATCAGCGTTTATGATGAAGCATCCTGTACCTCTATATGCTGCAAACTGTCACTTACATTAATTGAAAGTCAACGTTTACAAACCATTTTACTTCATGCATTTCTCAAGGATGCACCTACATTTACATGTATTCATTTAGCAGATGCTTTTATCCAAAGTGACTTACAAATCAGGAATATACAGTAACAAGCGATTCATCTTAAGCAGGCAATACCTTGAGAAATGCTAGTATTATAAAGTTTCAAACACTGTATTAAAACACAATATTAATAAGCTAAAACAGGAGGGATATAATAAAGAGTTAAATAAGAAGTGTAGAAGGGGAATTTTTAAAAAATGTATCAATTGCAATTCTTTTTTTTTTTTAATTGCACACCAAAAACCTGCACAACTAGTCTTTGAGTAAAGTGGTTGAGTGAATGTCAACCAAATAGCATTTAGAGGTGGAGCAAACTTGTCTTTTGATTCTATCAACACCTTTAACATTCACTGATGAATCTAGTATTAGTTTGAGACTGATAACTGCTCAATCTGTTAACAGCAACAGTCCCAGTTCCTCACCTGGACAGCAGGAGATCTCAGACACCAAGTCGCCTGCTTTTGTCTTCTCCATGAATTCTGGTCCAAGCACACCTGCGTTCTCTAAGCTGGGCTGTGATTTCGCAGCAGAAGAGGTGAACTTCAGAGGCTGGAAGACTGACACATGCATTGTTTCATCAAAAAGAGTTTCATCACTTCATCTGTGTGTGTTTGCGTTGTAGGCATCTCCATTTACCTTCACAAGCTCCTATTTCAGCGACAAGGTATTTCTGGAGGAACACTGATGTTTGTATTTTTTTGATGAACCTTTGTACATGTCTGAAAGCTGATTTTGTGTTTCTGGTAACAGAAGTCACCAGGATCGGCACCCAAGTTCTCAGGTGAAGAATGAACAAAAGTGTAGATTTTAGTATCCGAAAGGTACAAAAGTGTACTTTTTGAAAAGGTCCCTCCAGCGACAGCTTTTGTACCTTTTTTTCTGAGGACATATTGCACACCAAACACAGAGAAAAATAATAAAAATATATTTTGCCTAAACAAGATTAAACCTATTTTTCTGCACATTTACAACCATTAACACGGTTTGTTTCTTCCCAAGGTTTCCTGTTCGATGAAGCCGAGAGTCGTCAAGAGGAGTTTTCCTTCTCGTTTGGGACGGAGAGTCCTCGCCAGAACTCTTCCACACAGGACACAGCAGGATCTGCGGATTCATTTCCATTTTCATTCAGCTTTGGAAAAATGTAACTTCATTAACATAAAGCTCATCCTTATAGCTGGACTTCAGAAATGTGTTCAAATGTTAATTAGAGTCTTTTGAAGTTACATTCTATATTCCAGATTTCACATTAGTTCAGATGTGTTTGTGATTCTGGTCATTTTGTTCAAGTTTGTTTCAAAATATGATTCACAATATCTTATTTACAAAGGCCCTTTGAATATATGTTTATACTAAAACACATGCATTATAATTAATAGAAAATTAGAGGAATGTTAATTTCATGAATGTTTTTTCTTGGTGATACATAGTAACTGAAAACCTAACAACGCTGACTTTAAAATTTCAAAAAGTCTTTCTATTTTTTTTCTTGATTCTCACAACACAGCAAAGTATTTTTAAATATATATTTTTATTATATATTGTAATAATGTATTTTTTCTTAAATGACAGGACAGTCCTTTTAATATGACATTCAGCTGCATCATTACATTCATTTTACATGTAGTTTTTTTATGGCTTACATTTATAGACAGAAACACTACTGTAAGTGAATAACCTACTGCACACCTAGAGTTCTGTAGATGTCAGCAAAACGACAATCTTAGAGCTGTTGACAGTAATACAATGTAAAAAGGCCCATATGCAATACTGCTAAAGTTTGAAATGCTCTGAGGTGAAAATCACAAAAGTTGCATTAGCACAGCCACTGTTTTAAGGCTGTATTTTAAGAACTAGTTTGAACAACTAGTAGTTAGCCAAGCTATAATATGTTTTATGCATTCAGGTTAGACCAATCTTTGTTTATGTTAGAGCCTTAAAGTTACGGCCAGTCTTGAAGAAAATAATCAGTCTAAGCAGTTCATGCATCCGGATACACCAGGCCATATTTCACCCCAAAAGCAGAAGAAAAATTATGTTTTGCCAAAAAAAAAAATTTGTTTAAAAATGAAGCTATAATTATTGATGTGTGTCATTTTTTTTTTCCTGACACTTAAACATCTTACAGGCTTCCATATAATCAATAGTATTAAATACTGGAGATGTAAAACATGCTGCACTAGAATGATCTATTGCTTCACACTAATCACACTGCAGAGGCACACAATATAACAGTCACGTTACTGAAGCGCACAACCACAAAATACACGCTCAAACATTTAACAATCCAAGCACCAGGATCATAATCTCCACCTGTATCTGCTTGTGATGTGCTTCATCATGATATATCAAACCATTTCTCTCATGGAAAGCTGCTGGATTAAAGATTTGGCAGAATAAAATAGTAAACTCTGTAGGAATGTCTGAGTTGTTGAATTATCTACTAACAGCAGCAGTTTAGTATAAAGTATAATGCAGTGTTTAACTGGAAGTGACTGGTGTTGCATAGCACCATAAAAAAAAGGTTTGCAAAATGTACTTTGCATTAGTTGTTTTGGAACAGTAAAATAATTTTAGATGTTGAGATTGCTACAGTTGCGTAAACATTGGTGGCTAAAAGTTTGGAATAATTAAGATTTTGAAAGAAGGCTCCTTTGCTCACCAAGGCTTCATTTATTTGATCAAAAATGCAGTAAAATTGTGAAATATTATTACAATTTAAAAAACTGTTTTCGATGTGAACATATGTTAAAATGTAATTTATTTCTGTGATCAAAGCTGAATTTTCAGCATCATTACTCCAGTCTTCAGTGTCACATGATCCTTCAGAAATCATTCTAATATGCTGATTTGCAGCTCAAGATACATTTCTGATTATTATCAATGAAAACAGTTCTGTGCTGCCCAATATTTTTGTGCAAACCGTGATACACTACCATTCAAAAGTATGGGGTAAGTACAAAAATTGATACTTTTATTCAGCAAGGACACATTAAATTGATCAAAAGTGACAAAGGCATTTATAATGTTAAAAAAAGATTTCTATTTCAAATAAATGTTGCCCTTTTGAACTTTCTATTCATCAAAGAATCCTGAAAAAATGTTTCCACAAAAATATGAAGCAGCACAACTGTTTTCAATACTGATAATAATCAGAAGTGATTCTTGAGCAGTAAATAAGCATATTAAAACGATGAGACTGAAGACTGGAGCACTGATGCTGAAAATTCTGCTTTGCATCACAGGAATAAATTACATTTTACTATATATTCACATAGAAAACAGTTCATTTACATTATAATAATATTTCACTATTTTTACAGTATTTTTCATCAAATAAATGCAGCCTTGATGAGCAGAAGAGACTTCTTTTAAGAACATTTGAAAATCGTAATTATTCCAAACTTCTGGCCCCCGGATAGAAACAATGTGATTTTAATTGAAGACCAGAAACATCACAAGCTGGATTTGATGAAACGGTCAAAATACATTACAAATAAAATGAATAGCGATCAATTCACACATATGCTATTTGTAAACAAAATTATGTCGACTTATCAGGAAACAGTTGTATTGATTATAACGGGAGTGATCTAGTTTTGACACTGCATGAGTTCAGTGTAAACATGCTGCAAATACAGGCCTCTAATGCATCAGGTTTAGGCACAAATCTGGAGTCTTAGGCTCCTTTATTCATTAAAGGATCAGGCGTTTACCCGTTTTAACGGAGGAGTGGCAGTTTGGGGTGTTTGCTGAAGGATGGCACTGGCGGTGTGTGGTTTTAAAACCCGGTGTCTATGCTGAGAGAGCGACGGGTCACATGTTCGATCTCTCCTGTCACATACTCGTTGAACGGCGTCTGATACTTGGCCAACATCTTCAGCATGAGTCTGAGATTCAGCCACCACTGCGTCTTGGGCATCCGGTGTCTGCAGGGCAAAAGGAGCGCTTTACTGATAATAATTTGTCCTGTCATTATGCATGAGTGAAGTATGTTTTGATGGAGCCTGCTATTACTGCCTTGAGAACTGGAAAATGCACTATAAAAAGTGGTATTATTAGTAGTAGTAGCAAATTTATTGAATTTCAAGACACAGCTGGTCATCTCATCAACAGAATAAAACAGTAAATCTCAATAAATCTCATGAGAATGTGCATCATTTTTACAATTTTTTAGTAGAGCAAAAAAGTACTATAAATTTGGGTTATTAGAGTTAACTAAAACTAAAATCATATTTTTTTTACTTGAAATAAAAAGAAATAAATAATACTTCAAGTTCATTTAGCTTAACTTAAAGTACTAAATAAACTGAAACTAATAAATGATAAATACTATATAGACATAGAAAACTAATAAAAATCACAACACTAACTAAAATGACAAAACTTTCAAATTAAAGTGAAAGCAGAAAATATATATAAAAATTCTAAAATTCTCAAAATGGTAAAAACTATAATAGTATCTAAATGACGCTAAAATAACTTTTTTTTTTTTTAAGTTGAGTATATCTTTGCTTAAAAATTGATACGTTTAATAATAAAAAACAATAACTACTATATGGATATTTAAAAATGAATAAAATTTCAAAAACACCAACAAAATTACTAAAACTTTAAAATTAAAACGACAACAGACAACACTGTTAATTATTTTTAATGAGGAAAAAAATTAAGTTGAGTATATCTTTGCTTAAATTGACCATTATGATATTATGATCGATATTACAGGTTGTGGAATGCACAGTAAAAAAATAAAACAAAGTCTGCAGCAGTTGTTTACATGGTATAGTTTTGTATATTTTGCATAAAAACATTTAACTACATTATATTACACCTATGTAATATGTATGTGAGAAATAAATATGTGTACTGTGTGTAATTGTCAGAGTCACTCACTCAAAGTCTGTCAGCTCCTTGAGCTCAGTGACGGGACTGAAGGTCAGAACCTTCTTATACAGGCCGACCACACAAGCCGTGTCCGGAGTATTCGCAAACACTCGACCTGCAGACACAAACACACGCTGGCTTCAGGCTTTACAGCATTACACAGAGTTTAATCTCAATAACACAGATGTTTTGTAGAGTTTTAGGCATGCGAACATCCCCTCACCTTGTCTAAAACTGTCAGTCATCTTCTCTGTCAGCCACTGCACAGCTCGAACACCCAGTTTAGTGCCATAGTTTCTGTCAAAGGGTGTTGGTACTCCACCCTAGTGATATCAGAGAAACAATATCAGAAAAACTTCATTCAAATCCTGCATCTGTATTTCTTTCAGAGTGAAATCCCAAAGCATCATAATTGTACTCTAAATAATCCATTAAAGTGTTTCCATGAAAAACATCAGTTCTGATCAATTCACTATTATAATCAATCATTTAATTACTGCATTTGATGTACTGAAGGTTTTTTTTCAGAGTCGTTGAAACAACAAAAAATAAAGCATGAGTCTGTACCTGCTGCAGGTGTCCCAGGACATTCACCCTACAGTCAAAGACGCCTTTCCCTTCAGCGGAGTACAGCTTATGGATGAAATCAGTGGTGTAGTACTCATGACATTTCTCATTCCTGAAAACAGAGCAGTTTCACGTTTACAGTCTCATTGAGATAATAAATCTCAAGCATAAACCACAAAATAAAGTTAAAGGAACAGTTCACCCAAAAATGAACATTTCCTGAAAATGTCCTCACCCTCAGGCCTCATGTAGATGAGTGTGTCATTGCATCACTTGCTCAGCAATGGATGCTCTGCAGTGAATGGGTGCCGTCAGAATGAGAGTCCAAACAGCTGATAAAAACATCACAATAACCCACACCACTCCAGTCCATCAATTAATCTCTTGAGAAGCCAAAAGTTGCGTGCTTGTAAGAAACATATTTTTAACTTCCACTTCCTGTTGTCTCTCACATCAAAATCCAGCCACATATATGTTTAGAGCTATTTTGGCTTGTAAACAGTGCTTGATCTGTGCAGATTTCTCTCCTTATTCAGACCAGACCATTTTTTCACTGGAGAAAGCAATATTATGGACAGAAGACTTGTATTTTAGCTGAAAGCAATGGTTTGAAGTTAAAATGTCTCAGTGATGGATTTGTTTCTTACAAACACGCAGCTTTTGGCTTCACAAGACATTAACTGATGGACTGGAGTGGTGTGGATTATGGTGATGTTTTTATCAGCTGTTTGGACTCTCATTCTGACGGCACCCATTCACTGCTGAGCATCCATTGCTGAGCAAGTGATGCAATGCTACATTTCTCCAAACCTGATGAAGAAACAAACTCATCTACATCTTGGATGACCTGAGAGAGAGGACATTTTCACCAAATTTTCATTTTTGGGTGAACTATTCCTTAAGTAGTTAATAAAATAGACATTCTTTTCAATATTCATACATTCATTTTAGTATCACAGTTAGATACTAAATGTCATTATTGAAGTAAACATTGGGGTTGTGAGTTATTGACAAGTGAATGGCTTTTACATCAGTAAACCTGGCATTATATATTACAAATACTGTCGGCTTTTTGACAAATTACTTCAGTTCCTCATTTCTAAGTGGCTTTGGATAAAAGCATCTGCTAAATGCATAAATGTAAACATAAATGTTTAAATTCCAACTCAACCCACATGAGGTCGCCAGAGATACAGATGAAATCACTGTATTTTATTTTATAGTACATTTTCAATAGTTTGTTTTATTAACAGTTTTCTAAATATCTTGTTTTTTTTGTCTAGACCTGTATATAAATATGTAATTCATTTTGTGATTAAGAGAGTATGCGAATCGCAGTGATGCAACAGTTACAGCTCGTCAATAAACCTGGTTGAAAGGATCATGTGACACTGAAGACTAGAGTAATGATGCTGAAAATTCAGCTTTACATCACAAAAATAAATGACATTTTACAAGACATTCACGTAGAAAAGTGTTATTTTAAATTAAAATAATATGTCGCAATTTTTACTGTAGTTTTGATCAAATTTATGCAGTCTTGCTGAGCATATGAGACCTTCAAAAACATTAAAAAACATGATTTTTCCATGTCCGTTCCTATTTTGAATGTAGCAGATCCTTAAGCTACCATCTTAAATTTTGTGATGTGGATAAAGATGCAATAATTTTAGGAATCTAAAAATGTGTTGCAGACCAAAAGGTGGACAGATTTACCTTAGCACCAAACCTCTCTGAATGTCCTTCTTCATTTTCTCCGTCAAATGCTCCACATTGGTCTAAAAAAAAGTGTCACACAAAGAGAGATACATTCTTCAGAATAAAAAACAGCATTTATTCTTCCAGGATGAGCAGATGAGAGGAGCATCAGGAGTTTTACTCACCTTGAGGTCATGGATGTTAAAAGGATCTTCAAAAATGTAAGCGGCATCTGCGCCGACAGCGATGCCTGTGGTGGTTGCCAGATAACCGCAGTATCCCCCCATAGTCTCCACCACAAAGACCCTCCTCTTGGTCCCTGTGGCTGACTGCTTGATCTTATCACAGCTCTTCATAAAACAAAGACGCACTTCAGATCAATAACTGGACACCTGATGCGGTGAATTGAAAACACAAACTGCAGCTTTATTTTAAGCTGCAATAAAGAGAGTAAGATTTGGCAGGTGACTTCAGATAGAAGCTCCGCTTCAAAACCTAGTACTTATTTTATGCCATATATTCATGGCAAACTCAAGGATGATACAATTTAAAATAGTCCTAATAACAATACTTCAATTAATTGGATACAATGATTTAATAATATTCTTTTTTACAAACAAATATAAAAAATAAAACAAAAAATTATATTAAATCTTTCAAACTGATATTTAACAAAAAACACAGGACATAAGTATTAAGTCATAATGTCTCTTTATTTATTGTTTTTCCATTTATAATTGTTGTTACTGTGACTCTCTCTGTTATTTTGGGTGCATTTTTCCTCAGTCGTAATGCATTATGGGATCGCCTTGTCCGCAAATGATGCATCCAATGGCATCTTAGCATAAGGCAAAAGAAGGCATTATATTTATGCTACCTATTTTTTGGAAAAGCATTTGCATCTAATGCATCTATGATGCTCTAAAATGCTGCCTATGTAGCATGGTTATTATAGTTAACTAAAGCTAAAACCATTTTAAAAATGTTATTTGAAATGAAAATTTTTTTTACCTGAAATATTTAAAAAACTTATTTTATTTCAGCTAGTTGTCAATGTAACTTTTTTCATTTTCATTTAGTTTAAAATAACTAAAACTGTAATAAAAAAACATAACACAACAAAATTACTAAAAACTGAACTTAAATTAAAATAAAACTAATTCAAAATATTTCACTAGGTTTTGAAACAGAGTCACAGTCTTTTTCAGTGATTTCTCCATTTCTTGCAAGCCACATTTATGTTTAGTAAAATGCATATGCCAGATAGAGTAAATCTAAAAGAGAATATGAGCGTTTATGAGTGCTGTGCGTCCTGTACTCACAGCCATCGCTGCGTTAACCGCGGTATCGCTGCCCAGACTGAAGTCTGTTCCTGGCACGTTGTTGCTGATGGTGGCAGGAATGATGCACATGGGAATACATAATTCATCATAACGACCTCTCGCTTCAACCAACTCCAGGATGCCCTCATACGCCTGAACGTGATGAAAAATACAGGCAGAAATCATAAAGAGAGGCTCGGACATCTTCTAATATCTCATTTGTGACCCTGGAGCACAAAAGCAGTCTTAAGTCGCTGGGGTATATTTGTAGCAATAGCCAAAAATACACTGTATGGGTCAAAATTATCGATTTCTCTTTTATGCCAAAAATCATTAGGATATTAAGTAAAGATCATGTTCCATGAAGATTTTTTGTAAATTTCTTACCGTAAATATATCAAAACTTAACTTTTGATTAGTAATATGCGTTGCTAAGAACTTCATTTGGACAACTTTAAAGGCGATTTTCTGAATATTTAGATTTTTTTTGCACCCTCAGATTCCAGATTTTCAAATAGTTGTATCTTGGCCAAATATTGTCCGATCCTAACAAACCATACATCAATGGAAAGATTATTTATTCAGCTTTCAGATGACGTATAAATCTCAATTTTGAAAAATTGACACATAAGATTGGTTTTGTGGTCCAGGGTCACATTTTGTGTTTAATGGAAGGTAATACAGGTTGGAAATGGTGAAAAAAACCATCATTTGTGAGTGAACTGCTTATTTAAGTGCATTGCATTGCGTCAATTTTTCCTCTATACCTCGAAACCTCCAACGACGAGCAGCGACTGGATGCTGAACTTGTTGAGATTCTCCACTAGCTTCTCCATGCAGGTGCTTGGGAGGGTTCTGGACAATATTGAGGATATAAAAGCTCAGCTTCAAAAATGAAAGATGAAAGATCGTGTGAAAATGCATTGATTATTAAAGGTGACTAACCGTTTAGTTCCCAGCAGAGAGCCACCCTGACCTGTCCAACCAGCCACCTGATTCCACGACACTTCATTCACCTGTAACATCAGGGGAGTCCATGCTATTATTTCATTAATATTAATATATATATTACTATTATTGTTCTTTATGAAAAACAGAAAGAGATGTGATAAAACAGGCCTAGTTCATTCTTATTTAAAGCCTTGCAGTGCAGAATCCATCAAAATAAAAGTCTGGGTTAACCTGAAGTGAACTGTGACAGAAATGTATTGCTATTGTACACTAGAATGTACTTCTCAAAGTAGTAGTAGGAGTAATAATAATAATAATAATAAGATTTGTTTAAAGGTGCAAAACATTTTTTGTTATGCTGGTTGAAAGTCTCTTCACATCCCTATAGCAATCATTAAGTTAAGTGATATTTTTATGTATTTATATGTATTTACATATTCTGTGGAAGGTGTAGTAGGATCAAGAAATGTCCGTCCAATCAAAACGCTCGGTCCGAGTGTTTTAATTGGCTTTCCTACCTGCCTGTGTATTAGCATACGTCTGTGCACCTCTGCGCATATTTTGCATGTCTTGCTAGTTAACACACCTGGTAACCAGCTCGTTAGAAGTGAGCTACGTGCATGAACTGTGTTCCGATTGACATGCTCCCTACACAGTGTTCATTGCTCCCTGAGCAGGGGAAATCCATTGAAGTTTGCTTCACTTCGTAACATTCATTCACGGATTTGCCTTGCACAGCATCTTCACACACAGACGAATCTTACTAGAAGTGTGACAATATACCTCTGTAAATAAATACTATTTAAATTTACGTCCCGCACACTTTAATGCCCTTCGAATGGAAAATATTCGCTCGTTTCGAACTGGAATCATGGCGGAATATCCGGTGATGTCCACTTCGCAGCGCACTAATATGACTTCTGGTCGAATAGAACAAACATCACAAGTGATAAGAGATACATATGAAATGTGCAGAGCTGCGGGTGCGAGGACTGGAATTCCAGAAATCCAGAAAATTAAAAGAGACAAGAATTTCTGGAAAAAAAAAAATCATTTTATAGGGCACTATTATTTACTGAAATTTGAAATAAATTATTAAATTGTTTATGTTTTATGAATTCAATTGATTTGATATGTTTTTAAAATTAATTTAAAATTAAATTTTACCTCTTACAACAGAGTCTGGAAAAATTAAAACAGATAGGGCTCTGAAAATCTTTTTCTTTTTTTTTTTTTAATAATAATAACAAATTGGCGGTTAAATTGCATAATTTTCATGATTTCAATTAATTAGACTTGCTTTTTGATTGCTAAAATTTAAGTAAAAATGGAATCCAGAAAAATTAAAACTTAAAAATAAAATGGATTTCATAGTCCCTACTTATATTTGTTTGTAAATATTTTTTGAGTACTTTTTTGTATAAAATGAGGAAATACATTTCGTTTGCCATCAATATACTGTATTACTTAAATATCTGCATTATTTCAGTGCAGGTTTATTATAGTTCAGTAAAACTAACAATTTAATTAAAATTAAAACCATTAAAAAACATTTTTGTTACTTAAAATAAAATATACATTTTTATACATTTTTAAACCACTAAAAATGAAAAAAAAAAAAAACACAAAACAAAATTACTAAAACTTTATGTAAAATGAAAATGGGAACTATAAAAATAAAAACTTAAAAATATTACTTAAAATTATATCTGAATAATAGTAAAATAACAGTTTCAGTCATAAGTCAGTCTCTCGCTATTAATAAACTGATGCAAAATAACTCAAGAAATCATTGCAATGTGTTGTTCATTACCGCTCCGTCGGCCAGACCCTCGAAGCCATCGTTAACGATGTAAACCCGGTGTCCTGTGGCCAGACCGACCCTCACGGCCGACCGCACCGCAGCGTTCATGCCCGCGGCCGGAGCGCCAACGTTCAGGATGGCAATGGAGTTCTGGCTCTGAGGAAAACACAGACAAAAACCAGTGAGATATAATGCATTAACAGCTAACCAACCCTTCACTGAGTGCCATGTTACCAGACTTTCATCAAACATATGATTATAACACACGAGGTGACACATACGAGGTACTCAGAGTGAATATATATGCAGTATTTTACCTTTATCTTAAAAAATGAATTGATATGGCTCTTATTTTCAAACCAACATGAAAAATTAACTCATGTTAATTCATGAATCCTGTACTGTAGTTACAAAACTAACTAAAGTGAGTCAAAACAACTACAGAGTTCACAGTACCATAGTCTGGGGTTTAAGATTAGCATTTAGGATCCATAAATCCTGATAACTTTAATAAAAATGGCTTAATACCAGTAGCAACAAATGACTTTCATGTAAACATTTACAGCTGTGTATACTGTATCATTTTCATTTAATTACATTTTGAAAATATTAATTAACAGCATTCATTTGATCACCACTGTTTTTGATAATAAATCTGTATTAAATAAATACAGAAAAAAAATGAATTTCTGAAAAATATAATACATTTCATAGGGCACTATTATTGTAAAGATTTTAATAAATTATTAAATTGTTAAGGTTTTATGAATTCAACTGATTAGACATGGTTTTTGATATTTAAAAAAATGTAACTGAAACACAATATTAAAAAAAAATATTTCAGCTAGTTGCCATTCTCATTTTATTTAGTTTTACTTGATGTACTAAAATAACTAAAACTGAAATAAAACAAATGAAAACTATATAAATATACATATATAAAACACCCAAAGCACATAACAAAATTACAAAAACTTTAACTAAAATTATTTTCTGAAAAGTATAATATATTTCATAGGGCCCTATTATTAAAATTGTAATAAATTATTTAATATTTAAAATGTAGCTGAAATAAAATACAATTTAAAAAGCTTTTTAGTTGAGCTATATGAATTCCAGAAATTTTAAAACAGTAAACACAGAATTTGGGCAAAATAAAACAAATTTCTTAGGGCCCTAATTTTAGCTCATTTTAATTTGAATATACTTTTGTGCACGTAATGCTGTAAAATGAGGGTTAAAGTCGTGCCGCTGTAGTGTTGATGTGTTACCGGGACCGCAGCGGGTTTCTGGTAGGCCAGCAACTTATAAATGTTCCAGTTGTTCTCAAAACTCCTGTAAACAACACCATTTGATTCATTATTACTCATTTATGTGGAAAACAATCAGCTGAAAATTCGACCTCCACAGGTTTATCTGCTAATGAACACAAATGATGATAACGTGAATCTCACCTGCCCCGTAACTGGATGGCCTCTTCAAAACGCTTCTCATTCATGGCCCTCTGAACCTCTTTAGTCTTTAAGAAAGAGAGTAGAATTAATCTTTAGAATGAGAGAAATTATTTGATGTCAAATTCATTAGTGTGTTGCACGTGAACTGCTTCGTATATCAAAAGACTTTTAGAGAATTTTTGAAGATTATCTGACCCAACTTTAGTGAAAAGTAACTAAAACTGAAAAAATAAAGCCGAACAGAAATATTTCATTATATTATATTAAATATATAAAAATTAAAAAAATACAACTAAAAAAAAATGACAAAAGCACATAAAACTACTAAAACTAACTGCTAATTCAAAATATGAATAAAAACTATAGGTAACACTGTACAATGAGGTTTTATTTGTTAACTACATTCATTAATATGAATTAACAATAAAAATACTTCTGAAGCATTTATGACTCTCAGCTAATGTCAATTTTTTACCATTTGCTAGCACATTATTAAAATCAAAAGTTGTTTCTGTTAATATTTCTGTTGTATTTTTATTAACTAATGTAAACAAAGATTAATAAATACTGTAAAAACGTATTGTTCATTGTTAGTTAATGCATTAACTAATGTTAACTAAAGGGACCTTATTGTAAAGTGATGTAATACTAGAATAGTATAGAAATGTGAGAAATGATTTGAGACTGGTTGTCAAATGTGTCGTGTTGAATGCAAACTGTTTGGTACATCAAAAGCCTTTTAATACAATTTTTGAAGATTATTTGATCCAACTTTGGTGAAGTTTTGTAATAACAATAGCAGTAAACTTGCAGCAAAATAACAATAATAAGCAGAAAACCAACAGATATAACTGATTTTCCTTCAGTGTTTGGCTGGAGATACACCGTAAGAGCTCAAGTTCAAGTAAAAAAAAGGCAATAAAACTAGAAAGAAAATAAATAAATAAACAAACAAACAAATAAATGAATGAATGAATGAATTAAAATCAAATCTAATAAAATAACAAAATATAAATAACTAAAAACAAATAAATAAACTCACAATCTCCACCGCTTCTATTAGCGGGAGACGCACGGCCTGGTTTCCTGATAGGCCGATCACACAGGCGGGAGTGTCTGGCCCCGCCTCCAGCAGGGCCACCACAGCCTCCACGCCCATCTTACTGCTCTACAGGACAAAAGACAGAGGATCAAAACACCCAAAAGCTTTCTTCAACATCATAAAAACTGAAAATCACATCATGACTCAAAATAACTGAAATGCTTTATTTACCAGCACTCTGTCAAAGGCTGATGGCGTCCCGCCCCGCTGAACGTGACCCAGAACAGTGACCCGCGTGTCATATCCCAGCCGCGACACCACCAGCTGCACCAATGACAAATCACATGCTCATTCATACACATTAAAAAAAACTCAACATTTTCTGAGAAAAAAGTTCAATTCAGAGAAAAAAATACAATTGTGAGACGTAAACTCAATGACAAAATATCAACTCAGAATTCTGAGAAAAAAGTACAATTTCAAGATTTAAACTCAGAATTTAGAAAAAAGTAAAACTGCAAGATTTAAATTCAGAATTCCGAGAAAAAAAACAATTACAAAATATCAACTCAGAATTCTGAGAAAAAAGTAAAATTGCAACATTTAAACTCAGAATTTAAAAAAAAGTTAAAACTGCAAGATTTAAACTCAGAATTCCAAGAAAAAAATACATTTTTGTTTTTTTATTCCAAACAAGCTTCCATACAAAGTAGCTTAAAAAATAAACAGAAAAATAACAGTGTTGCAAAATTCACCAATTATAAATGACTTAACAGAAAACGTAATATCACAACACAAATGGCTAACATTTAAAAAGTGTGAACTGATGGTAAATCATTTGAAAACGCAAAACGCTAATCATTTGTAAACTCACATCTTTGACGTAGTTGGAGGTGATGGGTTGACCGCTTCTGTTGATGGCTCCTTCAGCGATGATGATGATGTTCAGTCTGGATCCTTTACTGCGGCTCTGAAAACACATCCAGCATTCAGTTACTACAATGATTTATAAACTGATTACAAAAAATAACTGAAATTAAAAAAAAAAAAGTTTAAGATACAATACTAAATTACTAAAGCTCAAAAGAAAAAATCAAGAACTATTAAAAATGACAAAAGCACATAAAAACTAAAATGACGATAGAAAATACATAAATATATAAGAATAAAGTAGAATAAAGCAAAATAAACAAACCAATAAATAAATAGCATGAGAGTTTAAAAGTACTGCTGAAGACTTACCATCTCTAAAAATATTTTTCATTCATTGAAATAAAGCTGAAATAAAATAGAAATATTTGATAAACTACAAAAAAAAAAGAAACAAAAATTTGACTGATTACAAAAAATTAACTGAAATAAAAAATCTATGATACAGTACTAAATTACTAAAATTCACATAAAAGACAAAAATAATAAAAGCTAAAACTAAATTTAACATGAAAACTTCAAATATGAAAATAAAGGCTAATTCAAAATATTAATAAATACTATAATAGCATACAAACAGTACAAAAATAACAGTGCTCTAATAACCAATGACCATTTAATTGCATGATGACACTGATAAATGCACTGATGTCACCTCTCCGAGTCGAGCGCACATGAGCTCTTCCCAGCCGTCCTCAGGAGGGGCCTCTGGGATGAAGAGCCAATCGGCTCCAGACGCCAGAGCTGAAACCAGAGCCAGATACCTGCAGCAGAACACACGCTACAGTCAGAGTTTTCTTCAGGGAATTACTCCTAAACCGCACAGGATGCAACGGCTGTAGTTACTGTGAGAGAAAATGTCAATGTGAATTGACAGTGTTGGCATCAGATAAAGTTGCTATGTGATGAATGGATGCAAGGGTGTTGCTAGGGCATTCTGAGTGGTTGCTAGGGCACTGTTAGTATATTTGGGTGGTTGCCAAGCAGTGTTGTTACTAAAACTATTCAAATCTTTTTCGTTAATTGAAATGAAGCTGAAAGCACATAAAATATACATATTAGATGAACTTGAAAATTAACAAAAATGAGAAATGTTGACTTGGCAACTAACTGAAATAAAAAAAGATGAAGTACTGTACTAAAATTACTAAGACTGAAATAAAAACATCATTAATATCAAAAACTACTAAAAACATATACTTACTAAGGGTTAAACTAAAATGCAAAAATATTTGTAATAAATTTTAATAAATTAATTTGATATTAATATTAACAAATAAAAAAAATAAATAAATAAATTAACCAAAAAACCGAATAAGTAATCAGAAAATAAATAAAACAAATACATAAATAAATATAAAATATAAAAATCTATAAATATTTATTATATATTAAAATTTGGGCAATAAGGAAAATATCCAAATGAATAAATACATAATATTATTATTAATTATATCAATAAATAAAATAATAATTAATATTTAAGCAGTGTTGTTATTGTTAACTAAATCCATTAAAAATATTTTTTGTTAATTGAATTAAAGCTGAAATCAATTATAAATATTAGATGAAAACCTTCAAAAAAAAACTAAAATTAAATGAAAAAAAAAGACAATGATAAACGCTGCCTTGGTAACTAACAGAAATAAAATGTTGCACTACTAAAATGACTATAAATGAAATAAAAACGAAAGCTATACATAAATATAAAAACAATAAAATGACTAAAATTTAAACTAAAATTAAAAGCTGAAAATGTAAAAAAAAGAAAGTTATACATAAATATAAAAAACAATTATATGACAAATTTAAACTAAAATTAAAAGCTGAAAATGTAAAAAAAAAAAGAAAGTTATACATAAATATAAAAAAGACTAAAATCTAAACTAAAATTAAAAGCTGAAAATGTAAAAAAAAAAAGAAAGTTATACATAAATATAAAAAAAAATGAAATGATAAATTTAAACTAAAATTAAAAGCTGAAAATGTAAAAAAAGGAAAGTTATACATAAATATAAAAAAAATTAAATGACAAATTTAAACTAAAATTAAAAGCTGAAAATGTAAAAAAAAAAAAAAAAAGGTTATA
>JAFVLL020034249.1:0-12025 GCA_021397915.2 Tor tambroides
TATTATTATTATTATTTATATAAAAAATTATTTTTATATTTTTTTTTATTTTACAGTGAAATATTACAATAGTATATTTCCTGTTTTTTTGTTGTTGTTTTTTGGGGTTTTTTGCGTTTTATGCCTTTATTTAGATAGGACAGTAGAAGTCGACAGGAAGTGAAGTGGGTGAGAGAGAGGGCGGTGGGATCAGGAAAGGTCCGTGAGCTGGGACTCGAACTCGGGACGCCCTAAGCGCAACAGCGCTACATGTTGCAATGCTGTACACGAGGCCATCGGCGCCGACGTAATTTTCCCTGTTTTATTTAATATTTTATCATTATTATTAGTAATAGCACTAATTCTTAGGAGCTTTCGCACAGGATGAACCATTTCATAGGTCCTAGAACTATTGGCAGAAGTTTCCGTTTTTTGGTGTGTTCGCACCGCAGGAACTAGGAACGTATTTAGTTCTAGGAACTCCGTTTGGGGGAACTAAATTAGCTCCTACTTCAGAGTAGGGTCTAATACAGTTATATAGGAACTACCAGTGATATACATGTACGCTGATTGGCCAAACGCATACGAAACACCGAACATGGAAAACAGTGATAATAACAGCATTTAGCTACCTGTTATCTGCAGCGCTGTGTTCTTTTCTCATGATATGTAACACTGCAAGTTATCATAGGAGATTTAGTGAGATTTTAGTCAGATAATTACATTTCCCCCCAAACTGTGCAATCCTAAAGGCCCGTTCATACTAAGAACGATAACTATAAAGAAAACGATATTAGCGTCCACACCAACGGACGATATCGTCTTTTTATTCTAAGCGTACACTCGTCTGCCGCTTCATTACAAGTCATTACAGCAGGACTGATTCTGATTGGGTGTCAATGTTTCGTTCATCAGCTGGAAAAAATGATTCCAACGATATTGTTTCTCTGTGCCTTTATCTTTATAGCTGTGGTGTGGACTCTGCTATTCTTTGATATTGAAAATGATTTTTAGAACTATATCTTTATCGTTATCTTTATAGTTGTCGTCCTTGGTATGAACAGGCCTTAATAATCGTGCATTATTTCTGGCATTTGGGGTGCCAATACACTAAACTATTATCTGACAATCTATGCATCTACGTTACCTCAGTCATTTGGCACAGGGCCTAAGAAAATATGCAAATTCATTGGCTTATCTGGAGACAGTGTGTCTCAAACGTGGAGTTTAATTGATGCTCTATAATGTGACTGCAAGATGAAGAAATTGTAACATTTCACTGCATTGCCATCTCCTTCTCTTAATCTTCCTGGGCTAAGAAACTCATTGGAACGCGTGAATCCATTCATGCCACCTGTCCCCGCTGTTAAACCGGTGTGACTACCTTGCGGGAGCACTGTCACTGTCAGGAACAGCTAAACGGATAGGAGGAGCAGAGAAGAACAAAAAGAGGATGAAGCAAAGATATATAGACATAAAAGCTTGCAAGTTACAAGACTGAACAGGTTACATGAGTGCTCAAGTTACAGTTCACTTTAACAAATCACATTTTGAAAAATCGGTTTTCTTCCAATCTTCCACAAACCCTCAAGAAGGATTAACATGTAGCTTTATTAGGCAGCAGATAAAGTCACCCTTTTACTTCTCTAATACACATTCCTAGTATTGTCTGTTGAATATCCCATTTCACCAAGAAATTTGACACATTGCGGAAGTAAAATTGGTTCCAAATGTCGTTTCATGTTGACATTAAACAGACAGACAAGTGTGCAAAGCGTATAAAATAATATATCTTCATAAAACAATAGCTTGGTTCAAGCTCAAGTTCATAGCAACAACTGAAACTGTGCCCAAACATTACAGAGAAACTAGATCATATGAAACTAGCCAACCGGAAAACACAAGAGACGATAACGCAAGCAATTTATGATGTGCCAGCGAGTGAGCTATAGCTCTGGAAAAAATATTCAGTAAAACTGCCTTGCAAACAATTAGGGGGACGTAACATGCAAGACCCCTTGCCTGACAAAGACGTTTAAGAGTCAAAAGTTTTATTAGCCCTTTCTAGCTAACGCAAGTGTGACAACGATGACCGTCTAACTGATGACTAACAATAAGGGTACTTTAAGGAAACGCTGATAAATAGCTCTCGGCTGTTACTCTCTGAAAGACCCCAAACATCAAGCTGACTCATCGGAGTGGTTTATGTACATCTAGTTTGAAGCTGCCAAGAAGGGTTCAGTCCTTCATTCGTTTCCACTAGTCAGGCTCTTCTGGTTTAAGCACTTTGTGTCGTTTTCTCCAAACTGCTTCTTCGTGGATGATCCTTGCAGTGATAAGCCTCTATACCGACAACTCATTTTTCTAGATACTCTGCTTTACGTAACAAAGAGAAGTTCCGACCCACTTTACTACTGTGTTGTGGCATGCTTTTGAGTAAAACAGCCATTGAGCAAGAAAAATACATAGCATGGACTTGATTTTATCCATCAGTTACTGATTAGATTGTGAGAAGTGAGTGTTGCATACCCAAATGGAAACACATATTAATTGTTTCACAGCATGCATTATGAAAATAAAGTATAGCTGGAATGAGTCTTAAAGGGGACCTATTATGCAAAAATCACTTTTATATGGTGTTTGAACACAGTTGTGTGGCTGCAGTGTGAGAAAACATCTAGCCTATAATGGTAAAAATCCACCCACTCATTTATTTATAATCTAATAAAATCATAAACAGTCTCTCAGGACGAGCTGTTTCAGATTCTCCCTCTGTGCACGTCACTGAGGGGAATAAGTCCCGCCCATTAGTGACGCTGCCCTATAAGCATAGACACAGCCCTGAGTGAGAAGCTGCGGTCCGCCTCCGCCATTAACCTTACTGATTACTGTAGCTGCTGGAGATATACAATGTCAGCGCCAAAGAGGCTGTTCAAGTGTTGTGTTTTGGGATGCACTAACGAACATAGGAGTCTCCATAGACTCCCTCTATCTGAGCCATTGTGGACACTGTGGTTAAGTTTCATTTTCTGAGGAAATATCCCGGAAAAAATCGGTAAAGTCCCCAATACGTGTAGGGATCAATACCAACGCTTCGTGCGCGAACGTCAGCTCCAGACAAAGTAAGTGTCACGCGTTTGTTTTCCAAATTGCCTTTCTGAAAGAGCTTCTTGGCACTCTGTAAGGCTAATTGCTAAAGCTATCATTGCTTCTGTCTGTTTTCGCTGGTGCTGTCTTCATGAATGATCGTGAATAGGAATGTGGTGGTTAAAAGTTGCATCTGAAAGCAATGTGAGTCGATCGTTTGAGTTTGTTGAGCTCATAATCACGAGTGGGACTTATAAAGTTTGTGATAGCATGAGACCAGCTATGTTGTTATTTTTATGGTGCTGTGCTCCCTGTCTGTGTAATTCATAAACACAAATTTATGATGCACAGTATAATAAGATGACTGACTTTGAATCCGAGTAGTTTTCTGTAAAGATAACAGGCTTGTACTAATGTGAATATTTTATTTTTCAAAGTACTTTATACTAATGCGGGAGCTCGAGCTCTTGAAGCTCCGCCCTCTTCTCCGGGAGCAACAGCTCATTTGCATTTAAAGCAACACACTCAATATCAGAGCGTTCGGGCTCATACCCTAAAAGTGGTAATTTTAACAAGCTATAAAAAAATTATCTGTCGGGTATTTTGAGCTAAAACTTCACATACACACTCTGGGGACATCAGAGACTTATTTTACATCTTGTAAAAAGGAGCATAATAGGTCCCCTTTAAAACCTGAAAATGAGTATTTCTGAACTTCTGGTTCCATCATCCCAAAGTCAGTTTTTTTTTAAATGGATTTTGGTTAAATGCCTAAAATAAAGCTTGTGGTTAACACAAACTCAGTGTATGTTCGCATTTTATGCTATGACATAAAATACATCAGTTATACCCACTTAAGCTTTAATAGTCGCTAACAAATGGCTAAATGGGACTACAGAGGTTGTCAGGGACATTAAATGTGAGCATGACAAAATGAAAACTAGTCTACTTTTACATCCTCACTATAACTCAAACAAACTCAATCTTTCAACTTGTAGATTTTAAATAAAGATCGAAAGAGTTGTTGGAAGTGGTGGAGATGCTGAAGTCATCTGACCGTGGTGTAGTTCATTTATAGCCTAACATTAACTTTTTATTTCTGGAGATAGTATTTAGGCTTTAAAATTCAAGTTGAGTTAATGTGTGAAGAATACATGTTAAGTTTTTATGATTTTATTCTGACTTTAAAGCATTAAAACCCGTATTGAAACAACTGCAAAAAATGATTTTGATTATTTTACCTGTAAAAATATCTAAAAATATTATTAAATAGTAAATAATATCAGTAAAAATATACTTCAGATGAACCACCAAGGATACTAAGACTTCTTTTCAGTACTGTCTTGAATGTGCGTCAAAGGATGACACGGAAGAAATTGTTGAATAAAGTCATTATTTTTTATTTCTTTTAGGGATGCATCGATCCGATACTCAGTATCGGTATCAGCTCTGATACGGTCATTTTCTGCGGATCAGGTATCGGTCAGACGAGACCGATCTAAATCCGATATTGTGCGTATACTATTAAGTGTTATTGTTGAGCCCCACGAAAGGCACAAAAATATTATGAAGCACCATAAAGTTTTCGTGCACTATATTTCAAGTGCTCTGAAGCTGTTCCATAGTTTAATCTGAGGTACAGATGAATATTTAAGTCATTAAATTCAAGTTTATGTAAACTCTTCTCTCCGCCGCGGCTGTCTGTCATCCTCCATTCAGCATTCAAACACCGTGTGCTGCTCTGTATTGGAGCCTTTCGTTTAATAATACTTTTGCGCAATGAAAGATTATTAATAGTCTTTCTTGTTCTGTCCTATCAATCATATGTTTCTGCCTTCATTACTGTGCTATACATTTAAAAGAAATGTCTTTTAATTTTATAGTATATATTTATATATAAATGTATTTGCTTGTTTTTTCATGAATGTATTTTACAACAATACAAAGAGCAATATGTACCAATTTACCAATTTAGTCCTACACGTATTCACTTTTATTTGCAAATAAAAATGTTTTACTAGGTTTTATAAAATTATTGTGCACCCATGATTTTTCTAGAGTATCTTTTGCTGCTGAATTATCCAATAATCTAATTTATAATAGTATTTTTGTCATAGATTATGATTGTATATTTTTTCATTTGTTATTTTTCATTAAAATGAAGTTATCTATATGTAGTAGATTGTGTTTAACACACAAAAGAGTGATGATCAGGTCAACGCAGAGAAGTATAGAAAAAACTGCGCTGGTATCGGATTGGATCGGTATCGGCAGATACTCGGAATTCTCGGTATCGGATCGGTTCTGAAAAAATGGTATCGTTGCATCCCTAATTTCTTTGCACACAAAAAGTATTCTTGTAGCTTCATAAAGTTATGGTTGAACCACTGATGTCACATGGACTATTTTAACGATGTACTTATTACCTTTCTGGGCCTTGAACGTGTCAGTTGTGTTGCTGTCTATGCAGGATCAGAAAGCTCTCAGATTTCATCAAAAATCTCTTAATTTGTGTTCTGACGATAAATGAAGGTCTTACGGGGTTTAGAACAACATGAGGGTGAGTAATTAATGACAGAATTTTCATTTTTGGGTGAACTATCCCTTTAATACTAGCATACTTTATCTTGTTTAAAAGATATTAAGATTTTAACTGGAAAAAAAAATCAGACAAATGCAGTCATCTTTGCACCACATCTTGCAATAAGCACTGCATTTTTCAGATGCAGTGTCAAGTTAAAAACAGTTCTTAGCTGTTAAAAAAGCTGATTAAATAGCTATTTTTGACTGAAGTAACAAAGTTCACATCCCTTGTAGATTGTGATGGATTGTGCCTGACATAAATCGACTAGAGGATCGAATTCGAGAGTGCTAATCCACGACGAGACTCTAAACAACATGGCATGACATCATGAGTGAAGATGATGGGAAACGGAGAGAGAACTCATAAATGTTTCAGCTCCATCCATGAGGTAGCTGTGTTTCCTTTGTGCATGCTAACAAAGACAGTCAGAACCGTTTATTGAAGCTAGTGTAAACAAAATTCAACTGCGCAGCCACATTTTACTCTCCGCCGCCCCCCCCCCTACCGGCACAACGACACACCCTAAAACGCACACAAACACAGAATGCTGATTTCCATACTGGCTGCCATCTCACCTGCCTGCTGGGTGTTGTGGACCAGCCAGCGCATGCTAAACGCTTGTACGTGTTCACAATGCATTTGTATTTTACTTTCTTCCCTCGCCCTTGTACCGCATTCAATCGCTCCATTTATCTCATTCCCATTGCGATACACTCTTTCATTGCGATTCCTTCACTTTATCTCATTTCCTGCGCTTGTTTCTCTCAGACACTCCCTCCTTTTTCTCAGTATGTGTGCGCTCTTGGGGTTAGGTTTTCTCTCTCAGCTAGACACTCATTAATAATCCAGCGTAGTGCTGGAATCCACCGGCTCCTCCGAGGGAGTCCAAGACTCCAGTGAAGCACAGGGGTGTTATCTATCTATCCATCCATCCCTCCACTTTCACTCTCTCTACTTCTCCACCTGCATGGTGAATTCGTACAAACTGTGAGGCTAGAAGTATGCTAGCCATCTAAGCAATGTCATATCAAAGAGCGCTCGTGCAAATCTGCGGATTTGAAGCAGAGGAGGCTGATTGGTCGGTCTCCCAATGAAGGAGACAGAATGAGGACACGCTGGGGCTGGTTCTTCATTCAGCGGCATAATAAACAGTACATGCTGCTCCAGCACTGCAGGAAGGGGCGGGGTCACACACTAACTGAGGAATTAAACATGAGCAGAGTGGAGGACACGCCCACTCATATACTATATCTTTTATGGTTGGCTGTGAGCAGGTAAGTGTGCATGTCCTAGCCTAACCTGAACATTTATGGTTACGAATAACAAACAACAGTAAGAGCTGATGACCGTTTAAAATAGGAACCAGAAAAACTGCGCAGTAGATACACTAAGAGGTCATACACTTGAGAAAGAGGTTTGTTGTTGTGCACCGTTAGGGTATAATCGGACAAACGCCATAAACAAAAACTGCAGGAAGTGAAAGATGATATAAAAAGTACTTCCACTATCTGCATGAATCAGATTCACCTAACATGTCCAAGGCTTCTCAGGACACAAGCTTGTGATTTGTTAATTATACTGTCAGTGCTTGACCAGGACCAGCCTTAATATAATTTACAAGTAGGACATGTTCTTGGATCAACGTCTTTTGCATAACATTCTTATCAGGGTTATTATCGTTAAAACTGAACTAAAAAAACTTAATGGTAATATTAAACTATTAAAACTATTAAATTATTAAAACTAATAAAAACTAATAAAAATGACAAATGCACACAATTACTACAATTACAAAAGCAGCAAAATTAATACAAACTAAAATAAATTATAAAAATAAAAGCTAATTCAAAATAATCATACAACCTGTAATAATCTATGAACACTACTAAAATTACACTATCAGCCAATCAGTAGCCCCTGATGTTACTGGTAGGTTTAGGCTTTTGATTGGACAACATCTTCATCAACCAATAATTTTCATTTGTTTTTAGGGATACCTTAGTGTTCAGTGGTTACCTAAGAAAAATAAAAGTCATGGAAAAACAAGTAGGGTCATGTATGCCCAAGTATATGCATAATAATAATAAAAATAATAATAGAAAAATATATATACATACATTTACCAATACAGTAAATCTAAAATCAAGCATTTTATATTATATTTATGGTCACACTTTATTTTAAGGTCCAGTTCTCGCTGTTAACAAAACATTAACTATGACTTTTGCCTCAAACTCCTAATTTGCTGCTTATTAATAGTTAGCAAGGTAGTTGTTAAGTCTAGGTATTGGGTAGGATTAGAGATGTAGAATATGGTCATGCAGAATATGTGCTTTATAATTACTAATAAACAGCCAATATGTTAATTATAGGCATGCTAATAAGCAACTAGTTGACAGTGAGATATATAATATAATATAATATAATATAATATAATATAATATAATATAATATAATATAGAAAACGAATACATGTTTGACAGGAATGTTGTTTAAGGTCCATGAAAGGAAGCTGTCAAGGAATGTGTCCTATACTTGTGCAAATCACTTGCTTAGCTCAAGGCATTACATTTGAGTCCCACATTATCCATCAAACTGCTTGATCAGGCCTCAGGTGCTACTGTACACATGGTATTACATCTGAGTCAGACACGCTAACATCTCTAGCATAGCTTCATAGTGTTGATAATCCATACCATTGAGGCAAAAACAGTCTTGCAAAGCCAGAGTTATCCAACACAGCACAACAGTGACAGCTCTGTTAGCGTACCTAGCATTGTTTTACACAATGATGACATAGAGCACCTCGCCTGGACACTTCCCTAAGGAGACTTCTAGAAGAAAGCGGTAAATCAGTCTTTTCTGTACTCTCTCAGTCAAACAGCTGTCCGTTTGAGGATCATGTAAGCCTAAGATTATCTTCAGAGGAAACAGATGTTGTACAGTAGAGAGATATTCTCACACTCTTGGCTCTTTAATAAAGAAAGAACCCACTTCTTTGTTGCTGCAGCCTTCCTGTTTGTTCCTTCCACTTAAAGGGTCTTATTTCTGCTTGGGCATTTTCAGAGAAGGAACAGACAGTCACAGCAGAGGTCAAAGGTGTCTTATTTCGGAAAGCATCGAATACAGAGGACAACAATAGCAGTCATGACACTGCCATCTGGAAGTGTGTGAAGGTCATGTGTGACGGTTGTTATCACTGCACAAAACATTACAATTCTTATTTCTTGGATTCATTAACTACCTGATCTCATGACGAAAACGTACCTCTGGGAACTTTTTCGCAAGGCGCGAAATACGTACCAATAAGTACATATCACTGCAGTTTCCAACAGAAATGAACACTAGAGGTGGTAAAACTGCGAGCACTTGTAATCATTTTCGTACACAGTTATGATTACAGCTCCATATGTTCCGGGCGTGACAAGCTTGCTCAGTAGCTCAGTGACATGGAATTGAATTTAGGATGCTGAATCCTTGGGTACGAATCCCGTCAAAAACATGACTCACGATGAAAGAGCTGAAAGAGAGAGATCGAAAAACAAGCTCAAACAGCATGCTTGCGATTGCTGTTTTTGTCACATTCACTTTTGTTCATACTATCGTGTAGGCTTAGGTGTAGTGCAGATGGTATTATGTTTAAACATTTTAAAACATCACAGAGCATTAGAGTTATAGCGCCACTCAACAGACATTTCACGTCAGAACTACGGTGACATCTACAAAACCAACATCACACAAAACGTACCATATATAGGTTCATCTGTTCTGAGAGAAGAAAAAAAAAAAAAAAAGAAAAAAAAATACTCTTAGCGCCACCCGGTGGACATTTCACATCGAAAATGTCACGAAACGTACATGGCGCCACGTATTTCGCATCTTGCAAAAAATTTCCCACAGGTATGTTTTCATCTTGAGATCTGGTTGTTCATTAAGCATGACTGGAACTGGAAAACATTTTTTGGTCTTTTTTTTTGTCTTAAGCTGTGGTGACATTTTCTGTTGTACAGTTATTTTGTAATGGGCAAAATCCAGTGATTTAGGACTCCAAGTGATGAGGAATTTTCTGTGAGGCTGAAAGATTTACTCAAACCGATTTCAGAATGGACCAACAGAAAGCTGCTTGGCTGCTACTGACAATGGACAATAATCCTGTTTCTGCTTGTGAAATTTTGCTAAAATTTTGCTAATGTGACCACACCGTGAACGTGAACAGGAAATAAAATTGTTCAAAAACATCACATTCCTGGTTTTATTATTTTAAAGAAAAAGCAATCCTCACAATCTTTCCTCAAAATATAACAACTCGCTTTGCTTCTGAAACGTTCCTTTTCTGCTAATGTGCCTGCATTTTTCTGAAATATCCTCTTTTTAAATGTCATATTATGAATGTAAATATGGTTGTTCGTGTCATTTCGAGGGTTCTTTTTAAACAAATGAACATGTCTACTTCCCTACTATACAGAATGTAAAGCAGTAAGTAAAATTAGTAGTACGTCAAAATATGCATAAATTGTTCATAAACAATAGGCAAAAACACCTGACTAATTTATTACTTCCACAAAAATTCTGAACTGCACAACCAGTGGATGCTTTAGCAGAAGTCTAATTAGTAGCAATCACATTCGTAAATGGCGAAAAATAGCAACAGGGCTGACATTTTAGGTCACATGATAATAGCAACATGGTGGATGTTAATCTGGATTGGTAATATGTATAGTATACTACACATACTACTACCATTGAAAAAAAAAAGTTTTGGTAATTTTTTTAAAGAAATTAACACTTTTATTCAGTAAAGATGCATTAAACTGATCAAAGGTGACTGCAAAAATGTTACAAAAGAATTCCATTTCAATGTAAATATAATATATTTTTTTTAACTTTCTCAGAGTTTTCCATCACAGTTTTCAAAAAAATACAAAAATAAATAAATACTAACCAGCACACCTATTTTCAACATTGATGATAATAAGAAATGTTTCTTGAGCACCAAATTATCATCATATTAGAATGATTTCCGACAGATCATGTGACACTGAAGACTGGAGTAATGATGCTGAAAATTCAGCTTTGCCATCACAGGAATAAATTACATTTTAAAATATATTCAAATAGAAAACAATTATTTTAAATTGGTAACATGCATACTTACAAAACACACTTTATTAAATGTTAAGAAGTAATTATTTGCCCAATTCACTACATATTCTAACAGTACCCAAATTCAGACATAACTAATGTAAAAAAAATCCCAGAGAGGATGGGGAGAGGGGTGTGGAATCATATTAAGGTTTGGACTAAAACAGCCAAACGTTCTGCAAGTGTTTGCTCACACACAGACACTCCCACACAGCCTCACTCACTGCTGTCAACAGCTGGCCCAGGTGGTGATGGTATATTAGCACTAATGAATACGGAAAATATTTGAATTAATGAGCTGCACATACACAGGTTTCACACATTTCCACAGTTTGAGAGAGGTGAACGATGTTAAATTTGGTAGCCAGGAAGGCAAAAACAAAAAAAAGTGACAACATCTGCATCTTAATTGAAACATATCAACACTTTCAAATGCAAAACAGAGCCCGTTGTTTAACAGCCTCTCTCCAGTCCTCCTAGACAGGGCAGTTACTGTGGCCTCAAGCAAAGGGGTCAAAGGTGCCCGGACAGACATCTGCCACAACAATGACTCAGACTGTCTGACACAACAGACCAGTGCAGATTTACAGCACACATGTTTGAAAAGCCTCCACTTCTCCTTTCTGCTCTGCTTGCTTAACTTCGGGTTTCAGTGGCTGATTGTGGAGCACTGGGCAAAACAAAGAACAAAAGAACACTAAACCAGCGGCAATGATTTTTTCATCATCACTTAAACGTCAGCCTTTGTTAGACCAACAGCCTGAATCATGCGAGTCAGCAAATACACAAGCACAACATCAGCAGAATGAGCAAATGTGAGATAATATGCATGTGTGACTAACAGATAGTTGAAATCACAGGCCATCTGCTAGTAGCTATGCAATAAATAAATAAATAAATTTAGCAGTAACATCATTTAATATTGCTAACCCCAAAAGAATGTTAAGTATAAATATATAAGTAACACAAAATAATAATAAAAAAACATAATATATATAAAAATACAGCTATAAAGTAATACATACTAATAATTCTAAAATCACGAATATTAAAATGCATACAAAATTCAATATAGTATATATTTCTTTAATGTAAAGCATTAAGCATATTTTACATATAAAATATTACAATTACACACACATCCAAAATAAAAGTTTGTTTATATAATGTGTGTGTGCACTGTGTATATTTATTATGTGTGTGTGTGTGTGTATATATATATATATATATATA
>JAFVLL020034250.1:0-12424 GCA_021397915.2 Tor tambroides
ATTAGACCATTAGCATCTCGCTCAAAAATGACCAAAGAGTTTTGATAATTTTCCTATTTAAAGCTTGACTCTTCTGTAGTTACATTGTGTACTAATTACCTAAATGGTTTACACCAAACTGCATCTCAAAGCCATCTGCAGTTTTTGAATATGGACACATCATGATTCCAGCATTGTTGATCAGGATGTTGACTTGCTTTTCCTCTAAAACACAAAAAATGAATAATGACCCATTAACAAATTGATATGATATAATATTATATTAATACTAGTATTTCAAAAGTGTATATGTACAGTAGGTATATTATTCTTAATATTATTATGTGTTTAAATCAAATAATCCTATGTTTTACACACCCTTGTTTATGAGTTCCGCGAATGCTCTGATGGATTTGGTATCTGATAAATCAAGTTTGTTCGCCACAATGTTTTGGTTTCCAGAATCCTCTATTAATTCTTTTCTGGCTGCCTCGGCTTTTTCCAGGTCTCGACAGGCCATGATGATTCGAGCCCCTGAGGACATCGCATAGAGAAGCTGATATTAATGTGCAAACAGTCATGGAAGATTTCACACGAAACAGAGCAGATATCCTTCATGGATCTGAAATAACTGTTTACATACTCCAGCAAATGTCTTTGCTGTGAAATGTCCTTGCATAATAATTAATTTGGTGCTAAACTAGGATGTAAGGCTGATGAGCTAACACAATAGTTGTTTGCCTGGTAATTACTGTGCAGAACGTCTATTATACTATTCAGAGCAATTTGGCTGGCAAGCGTCAGAGTTTCTTTGTTGGAATTCAGCGGGTCCATGTGGGAAAGTGTACAGTTTTACATCTCTTTGGCAGATAGTATTGTAATCCTGTCGTTTATTTATCAGCATGCATTCAAAGCTTCCAAGACCCTGTCAGTCTTATAAGATGAATTATTTGTTGCTTTGATTGCATCACATTTGACATTAGGACAATGGGTATGATTTATCCTTGCATTTGTTATTTTCATCCCAGATTATGATGATTTTATGCAATATTAAAAAGAACAAACTACAATGAATATTCATCCAAAATTAAAGCTATCAAGTGCAACCAATAGTGCCAATATGATGTGATAGATTGCAATTATTCCAGCTAACCTCTCTATACCCTCTTCTAATTAGAGTGGCATCACACATGGCATGGTTTTGTCCCATAACAGGTTGGCAGTTGATGCCGTTCACAGCATGAGCAGTAAATGGAACAAATCAGATTTCAGAGAGTTTTCCTTTTAAGGTCAAGACCGTGAGGATTGTTAGTTCCTTACCTCTTTTTGCAAGGTCTCTCGCTGTCTCTTTGCCAATGCCTGTATTAGCTCCTGTGATTATGACTGTTTTGTCATCAAGTCGTACATAAGAGCTCCACTGACCACAGAAGAAATTTCTGGAATTGATTACAGAGCAAATATTTATACAATGTATAAATGTATCTTGCTATTCCAAGTTTACATCTCACAATCCTGAGGGGGTTATTTTTTCAACTTATTTTTTATCCAACTCTTTCTTGCAAAGCATGTACATGGTTTATGATATACATTTTTGTTTTGTACATGAGAAAAATATAATTTTACTGCACAAGAAGAGAAAAAATATATAGATACATAAAACATAACATAACAACAACAACAAAAGCAATATATAAAGAACAACAGCGTTGGATGGGCTCTTAATACACAAGGAAGACAAAGTATTAACCAGCCAGTCTATTTAAAATCAAATGTACAGTATATGCTCAAAAACATTGCCCCAATATCTTGCCCATTACTTTCATTATTTTCATTAAAGGTTTCATCAAAAAAAAAAGAGTACATTCTCAGTAAACTAACTTATTTGGAGACTTAAACTGTATATTATCTTATATATATATATATATATATATATATATTATCTTTTCCATCACGTAAATCTCCCTCACTATCCGCGACCATTCCTCAAGCTTTAAAGCAACAGTATATGCATTTTTTACCTTGAAATATCAGTTTCAGAATCATTCTGTTGCTACTCTTACTTCTAATAAGGTGAATGGCTTCTCTTTCCCACGCTTCCCCCAAACGTGTGTTCTGAATACGTAAGTTTGGAGTGGAGTTTGAGTAGTAAAAAGGCATTTTGCTTTACTGCAGCTACAAATGCACGTGTACAGCTATACAATGTAATTACATGAAAAAATACTATAGCAATTTATAGTAGATAGTGTTTTTGAACCATCCTATAGTAAAGTGTATTATACTGTATATATTATATTATTTACAACACTTTGTTAATGAATGCTACAGCATACTGTAGTATTAACTATAGTGAACTGATAAACTGTAATAAATACTGTAGTATACTTTAGGTTTTACTACAGTAAACTGCAGTAGTATAATATACCCTATAGTTGTAGAAAACTTAGTACAGTTTTAGGTAAAGTAATTTGTTTATATGACTATAGATGTTATATTACCACAGCAACTATAGAATTCCAACAAAAAAATAATGTACTTTACTATAGTATGGTTCAAAAACACTATAGTATTTACTATAAATTACTATAGTATTTTTTCATGTGCGACAACAGTGAATTTCACTCACTTAACTGTAGGGGGCCCAAAAGTCACAAAAAACAGAAACACAAAACTACATACAACTGCTTTACATGCCATCTTTAAAAAGCACTGTACATTTTCACTGTTATTGCTCAGGAATGAAGATGCAGTAAGTAAACTGCAAGTAAACCAAATTGTGAGGCATGTTGTCACACTATTTTATTGTAAGTTTCCCAAATGAACCTGTCATTAGACTGCCAATTAAAAGCTTTTATTATAGAAAAATAATTATGAAACTCACACCAATTCACGAAGCAACATAAATATAAAAAGTAATATTCAAAAATACCATTGTTTTGACCAATAAACAGTCTGCTTAATAAATTGTATAGCCTACATCTAAAATTGAATTCAGTTTATAAGGGTTTTGGAAGTTGTTTGAAACCAATACAAACTCACTGTCAAAATACATTTATGTAATTGGAGTTATGACTCAAAACTTCAGTTGCTGACTGAGATACAGCTCATATGACTACTTTCCCATGTGACAATTAGCCTCATTCTCCCATATTTCAATTAGATCAGCCTGTATAATCCAAAATTGGATAGCATATGGTAAAGTGTTTAAAGAAATGTGGTATATTAATTGGCGTTTGAGAGTGATATTTTAGCAGATTTTTTAAAACAATATGTTGAACAATGTTGGATCAAAAAAAAGAAACTTTTGATAAAGAAAAGTTGTGTCAACTGCAGTAGACTCATTCATGACACCAGCATTGCTTACCTTATTGAGTGCATTGTTCCAATACTGGCCGGTTTCCCTCAGCAGACAGTAGTGCTCTACTCTAGCGTCCTGTGTAATTTATGAATGAGATATTACTATGCGGTCCGGATCCAAGCCCCTCCCGTCCAGAGCTCCAGCTGTCCTCAGGCCAATGAAACGCGAGTCTGAGTTCAATATGAACAACGTGATGCGTTCATGCACCCACCGCTCGCATGAATGTGCTCGCTGCGATGGTCTTGAACTCCAAGGAAGCTTTGTTCAATTGAATCTCTTTTGCAAGGTTGGACATTCCGTTACACGTCACCAGAAGACACAATACAATCACGTCACCCCACTTAAAAACAAGCCAAATTGTGCAAAAGCAGTGACCACGTGTGTCCACTAGATGTCCTCGTCGCGTCAGTCTGATGTTTATCTACAAACACAATGAACACTAAGTCATTTAAATTTAGGCACTTTATTAAGTGACTATAAATCGTTCAATGAACGATCATAAACAGGCAGATTTTAACCAGTTTTAATCATCTGTCTACTCTTTTGTGCACCAACACAAACACTACGTCTATACTCACAATAGTACTTATATTTTACAATCCCCTTCACTCCATTCCAAGACGGTTCTGCCTCATTAACACAACTGTTTTTTTACTGTATTATTAAGCTTTCATGTGTCTACCAGTGTTTAGTAGGCTAGTCACATACTTGTTGTGCTGACCGTATTTTCAAATGACAACTCGTTTTGACTTTTCCAAGAAATTAGATTACATAGAAGTTACGCAGTATATTTCAATAATCACAGTAGGATAAGAAACTTTCAAAGTATCTCAATCAATACAAACATCAAATATAACTGAACTACAGTAGTAAAACACAGTAAGACAGAGAGGGCTTAGCTGGGCTGTTGTCAAAACTCCCTGCTGAAAAAAAACAGCATATGCTGGTTTCATAATAAATCATAAAAAGGCCATTATTATGATATAATTCTGTGGTTGAAGTCATATAATCTCATTTCCAGCGAATTCCCAGCAGGTGGCAGCTGACAGCCCACAGTCTGCTAGCAGTGTTGTCGTCATTAGCGGCCCTGGAGCTTCAAAACATACCTAACCAGCATATGCTGGTTTCATAATAAATCATAAAAAGGCCATTATTATGATATAATTCTGTGGTTGAAGTCATATAATCTCATTTCCAGCGAATTCCCAGCAGGTGGCAGCTGACAGCCCACAGTCTGCTAGCAGTGTTGTCGTCATTAGCGGCCCTGGAGCACGGAGCTATGGCACAGTCACTGTGAGAAATCATGAGAGGAAATATTTATTAAACATCACAGAAGTTAATTTTCTTGCTGCCAAATTTAGCTTTACTAGTGCAAAATAAAAGGCGTCTGAACAATGCTAGCATGAGCACGACTAGCATCAGATGTAGTAGGCTAGTTGTAACAAACCTGTAGTAGGTTCCAGTGGGCAGGTCAGGGGTGAGAGCACAATACATGGTGGTATACGCACCCTCTGCAGGGGTTTTTATCAGGAAACCAAATGTCTTCACAAAGAACTGCAGAGACTTATTCAAATGCCTGATGATGTCTGTCTTTACTAGGCCTGGATCCACAGCATAAACACTCACACCCATCTCTGCCACAGAAACAAGACTGAATGTACATGAGCTACAGTTAAAGAAATTAAGAAATGCTTTATTTTCACAAGAACACACTTACTGCCTTAAGAATGTTTGGCTAAAACATGAGACAGTCATGTTAGTATATCATACTGATGAATTAGCAATGCATTATATGGAAGGTTTCAAACATATTTTGATATCCTTAGAGGCATAGTTCACCCAAAAATGAAAATTTAGTCACCATTTAGCCGTTTATTCACACTTGTGGGATTTTTCCTACACTGAGAATGAATGAGAGCCATTGACAGCTTGGACATTCTGGTTGTTTTTCACAGATGAAACATCGATGGTTGCTAAATCATTATAAATAAATCCCAGAATCTGATATTTGGACCACATTTTGTATGTTTTATACTCTTACCTTCCACTCTCGTGGCGAGCTCTCGCGTGAAAAGTACGTTGGCCAGTTTGCTCTGTACGTAGGCCTTCATGGGATGATAGCTTTTCTCACTGTTCAGGTCCTCAAAGTGGATCTTTCCCATGTGGTGGGCCAATGAAGAGACATTAATCACTCTGGAAGGAGCTGAATGCTTCAACAGATCCATAAGGAGGAATGTAAGAAAGAAATGTCCTGAAGAAGAAAAGGAGTCATTCATCAGATGTCAAGTGTGAACAAACTCTATTGCTTCTAAACAACAAATAAGGACAAACAATGACTATTGTACTTCATCAAACCTAAATGATTGACTCCGAACTGTGTTTCAAAACCGTTTGCTGTTGTTGAATATGGGCACATTGCCACACCAGCGTTGTTAATCAGCAAATGAAGAGACTTTTCAGCTGCAATAAAATAAAATAATAAAGATCAGATCAGAATTAAATGTATGATCTATACAGAAAAATGTCCTTCAGCCATAACTCACTATTGTAAATCAGTTCAGCAAAATCACAAATGGATTTGGTGTCGGCCAGGTCCAGTTTCCGAACCACAATGTTTGCGTTCTCCACGTCTCCGCTGATGTCACTGGCTGCCTGTTCGGCCTTCAGAAAGTCTCTGCAGGCCAGGATCACCCGTGCGCCTCGAGATTAATAACAAGTTTTGTTCTGTTAGTTGAAAAACTGGTACATTCTTCTGAGCAATTTCAGGAAAAACATATTCTGGTCTGGAGAGGTCTATGTATCAGATCAAATGGCTGTGCAGTCAGATCTAATATATTTCATCTGTTTTCATCTGTGGCTCTGTGAAAAGAAGGCTCGATGTGTTATTTCCATAGTCAGTGTCTATTTGGCCGCAGTACCCACCCTGCTTTGCCAGACCCTTGGCTGTTTCTTTCCCAATCCCGGAGTTTGCTCCAGTCACTATAGCAGTTTTTCCATCTAACCGAATATCAGATGACCAGCTTTTGGTGAAAAGCCCTCTGAAAAGAGTTTTATTAAACATTTTTAATAGTATGTGTGACAAAACTAAACACTGCTAAAGTAATACATAAAATATAATAATATATAATATATATAGCAATAAATATAAAATCATTTATTGGGATATTACTATTATTATTATTATTATTATTATTATAAATGACAAAATATGTTTTGGTGGAAAGCCCTCTAAAAAGAGTTTGTCTATCTATCTATCTATCTATCTATCTATCTATCTACATATATAATATCGCACTATATAAAAACAATAAATATAAAATATTTATTATTATTATTATTATTATTATTAATAACAAACAAACAAACAAGGTAGTAAGTAAGTAAGTACGTTTTGGTGAAAAGACCTCCAAAAATAGTTATATATATTAAATTAACACGTTAAACTGACAGCCCTAATATATATTATTAGCAAACCTTTCTTTTGTGGAACATAAAAGAAGGTATTTTGAAGACTGTTGGTAACAAAGCTGTTTTGGTTACCAATGATTTTCATTGTATGAACAAACAATACAGAGATGTTTCTCAAATGATCTCCTTTTATGTTCCATAGTTTATGTTAGGCCGTTGTAGCCTAAATGTTTATGTGTAATAATTTTTTTGTTGAAACAAGTAAAATATTTCTAAAGCTACAACTTGTAATGTCTACTTGATACTTTCAAATTTAACACAAAAACAGCGTTAAATAATCTTTTGTGGGTATTTTCACAGTCAAATTTATTTTGCGATTAATTAGATTAATTCATCAAAACATCATGTAATTAATCATGTAAGATTAAAAATTTTAATCGAATGTCAGCCCTAATATATATATATATGAATGAATGAATGAATGAATAAATGACAAAACAAATTTTGGTGAAAAGCCCTCTGAAAAGCGTTTGTTTGTTATATATAATAATATATATATATATATATATAAATATATATATCACTATATAAAAACAATAAATATAAAATATTTTATTATGATGATATTATTATTACTATTATTAAAATAAATAAATAAATCAAACAATTTTAATAGCATAATTTCTGACAGAAAGAATTGAATCATATACACAATGCATATTAAAAAGAAAATGTTCATACATGTTCATTTTCATGTTATATGTATAGTTTTAGTAATATCTTTAATACTACTAATAATCATCATCATCATAATCATCATAATAAATGATAAATTATATAATAAATTATATTATATATATTTATATATATATTGGTGAAAATATCTCAAAAAAGTATTTATTTATTTATTTATTTAAAATTCTAATAGCGTAATTTCTGACAAAAAAATTAAACAGTGCTGTAATAATACTTTTGAAAGACAGACTTTAGATTATAATCATATACACTATGCATATTAAAAAAGATGTTAATACATGTTAATTGTAATGTTATATAAGTAATTTTAATAATTTCTTTACTACTTCTACTACTACTACTACTACTCCTACTACTACTAATACTAAATGATAATATCAGTATCTCTTAATCAAGTTACTGATGAAATAAAAAGCACCTTACCTTAAGATATTCATTTCCCCAACAGTCTTATTACATGTGAACCAGCAGGAAAGGTCTTTTTCAAAGCTACTCATGATACTGAGTGTCATAATAAACGCTCAAATGTCATTTGTACTTGAATAAAGAGGACAGAAAATCCCCTTTCCTTTCCTTTCCTTTCCTGAGGTCAAAACAAATTGATCATATTTTGCATGCAGAATGACTTTCTTCACTTTATATTCTGCATGTATCTGAAAGGCCATGCTGCTAAATAAAGTTGTCTGTGTGACCTACTGGCTTCACTCACTGAAAATATTCCAGGAAACTCTTGCGCAAAGTGATCCCCTCCGGTAAAATGTTTCACTTGATTTTGAAGGACTTTCCTTCCTATAACACTAAATCAATAGCGGTATTTTGTCAAAGACACTGCTGTTTTATTTCATATAAACAACCTTAAGGCAACCACAGTTGATTTGAGTGAATCTTAAAATGGCCAAAAACTACACACCGACGCCAGTGAGTGCTGTTCCATCTTAAACAGTGGGAAACTCAGTTCAGTTTTTCATCTTCAAAAATCAGGTAATTTCCAGCCAAGCCAGAGGAGCACCTGTGTCCAAACCTGGGGTTCTCCCGTTACCCGATAGCACATGATCTGTTTGGACATGACTGTAACATATTAGGATCATTGATACCTCAACAGTGACCAAGGGAATATGGAATGATCCACGGTCTTCCCCCAGATTCCCAATTCTCTACAGATAAGAACTGTCATATTCAGTTATTCAGTGTGGAGTCAGTGGAAGATTAATTAATAAAAATATATTGCTGTTTAAAAGTTTGGGGTCTATAAGTGTTTGTTGTTGTTGTTTTAATAGAAGTGAATACTTATATTCAGCAAGGATGTGACAGTAAAGACATAAAGACATTTAGAATGTTACAAAAGATTTCAGCTGCCTGGTATATATTCAAATATTATTAAATAAATGCTGCTCTTTTGAACTTTGTATAAAAATGTATCACAGTTTCCACAAAAAATATTAAACACAACAGTTTTCAACATTAAAAATATTATTTCCTGAGCACCAAATCAGCATATTACAATGATTTCTGAAGGATCATGCAAAAAAAAGTAAAAAAAAAAAAAAAAAAGTTAATTTTTAAATTTAATAAAGATAATTATATATATATATATATATATATATATATATATATATGATCCCAATGTCTGACATAAATAAATAAATGTGTAAAAAAATATGTAAAATAATAATAATAATAATAAATATGAATGGTAAATTATATGTTTTGGTGAAAATCCCTCCGAAGAGTTTGTTTGCTTGCTTAACATTTTTAGTAGCATAATTTCTGACAAAGTTAAATCATATAATGCATATTAAAAAGAAAACAAATGTTAAATTTAATGTATTATGTTATGTATAGTTTATATATAGTTTATAGTATATACAACTACTACTACTATTAATAATAATTTAAATAGATACATTATTATTATTGGTGAAAAGCCCGAAAAGTGTTTGCTTGTTTGTAGACATTTTTAATTGCATAATTTCTGATAAAAAAAAAAAGAGTTCAACAGTGCTGAAATAACTCTTTTGAAAGACAGACTTTAAATGGTTATATATATATATATATATGAAGAATAATAATCAAAAATAAATAATAAAATATCTAAATAAACAAAAACATGTTTCTAGCCATTCCAACCACGCATACGGATGCCTAAATTAATTATTCAATTTACATGTATATTTAATTCATATGTATTTACATATATCTTTCTAGATATATTTATTATGAACAGTACAAATGACAAATTAATTACAAAACCTGCACACTGTATGGAAAAACAAATGTTTTACTCTAATGTTGGGTAGAAAATTATTTTTCAAATGGTATTTCTAATTTATAAATGAATTGCAATGGCATATAAATGAATTTTGAAAACAACATTTAATATGTCATGCTTACCATTTATCATTTTGGGGGCGTCCTTGGCAAAGTTTAATAACCCCTACTCTTATTACGGTAGCTTTCCACTAGATGGCGCGACAATTCAACAGTCATTGCCAGTCACGAGTCACCCAATGTGCCTGAAGGCTCTTTGAGCAGAACCACATTAAAACCAGTCATAACTTCCTGTTTTGGCAGACAGATCTCAACAACACTTCTCAGTGTTTGTTTCTGTTGCCATCCCAGACTCGTGATTATTCCAATCACAGCTAAACCTCCAGCAGCCTTCGGTGGAATTCTCACCTCACGCGGCTAAACACCGCGCTCCTGAGTATATGTTTGCATTCAACTCGCGACAGCTGGTAGCCATTCACCGCTGTTTATAAAGGCTTTAAGTCAACACTGGTTTTGCTCGAATACAGAGGTTCTACCGCACATGTGGTTAGTGATGCACAAGCAATAAACACTGCTTATCACTAAACCAAATACCTTTCTCATACCATCACTCTCATTTAAGGGAAAGAAATAGTTTCATACAAACAAGCTTTATTTACAGTAATGGGTGGAGAAAATCACTACTCATCGATTTTCGATCACTATATACATTTAATGCTTGAGAATAATGTTCGTGATTACATGTTCTGCTCCAGTCAGACTGACTTGTCGGGCACAAAATCGGCACGATAAATAACCAAAAGAATGATTAACATTTACAAATGATGTTTTTAAAAAAAATATAGACACCACAAATCAACATCCCCATTTAATCATCGTCCAAAAAACGGTTTTCGCCATGAGGTACGATTTCAGAAGGCCAAGAGAAAGGGACAACGAAAAACATGGTGCTTTATTTGCTTTATTTGGCTGTCTTTGGCCTGAGTTTGGCTTCTTGTCGCACCAAGCCTCTCTTTATTTGGCTCCTCAACATAGAGATTGTCTGAAAATGAGACATTCTGGGGTCAATGTTCTTGACTTTTACTGTTATCCGATCTATTCGAGTGAGATCCTCTCAAAGCTGACCGACAAGAAGTACCTAATTTATATGATATAAATACATAGGTCAACAAATGCATAGCATTTTTCATGAAATAGCACTCTAGTTGCTATACGGGCTGTCGTATGCCCATTAGTAATCAATAGTAATCATTTAAAAAGGAGGCAAAGTCAATTCCGGTCTAGTAGGAAATATTTGCAGCTTTTCATTTCTGCCAGGACCAGTCGTTGGTCATTTCCTGCACGGGCAGGTGTTTTTCTAGATGTCCGTTCCTGCTCTTAGCCTGCGGTGTTGTGGTTATGTTAGATTTGGGCTCGCTTTGAAAACTGTCGTCGTAGGATTCTTCCTGAACCGGGCAGCTGAAGGGTTCGTCTGTTCCTCCGCTGCTTCCCAGAGACGTTTGACTGACGTACACCACGATAACCTCACCGCTGAAGTTCATCACCTGCCCGCTGGAGATAAAAGTAGTGTTGTTGTTTCCTGTCACCTGACCTGACAAATATAGACAACACATTAGAACCAGTGTTAGCGGAAGCTGGCAGAAATAGTACACTGTATTTCCATTAACTAAATATTCATTCCTTTCCTGGAGACAAATTAACACCAGTGTTATTTTAGTATCATTTATTTTTATATTTATATTAAGTTTTAGTAATTTTGTTGTGTTTTTGTCATTTTTATTAATTTGTATTTTTTTCATATGTCTATATAGTTTTTATTAGTTTTAGGTTTTAGTTATTTTAGTAATTTTTATATTTTCTGTTTTCATTTTTAGTTTGCTTAAAGTTTTGGTAATTTTATTGTGTTTTGTCATTTTTAGCTTTTATTTTTTTAGTTTGTAGTTATTTTAGTATTTTTTATATTTTCTGTTTTCATTTTCATTATAGTAATTTTTAAAAACATTTTAATTAGTTTTTTTAATATGTCTATATAGTGTTTATTAGGTTTTACATCTTAGTTATTTTAGAATTTTTTATATTTTAATTTTCATTTTAGTTATAGTAATTTTTTGTTTTCAACATTATTACTAGTTTTTGTTTTCTTTTAATGTCTATACAAGTTTTGTTAAGTTTTAGTTTTTAATTATTTTAATATTTTTTATATTTTGTTTTGTTTTTGTCATTTTATTAGTTTTTGTTTTCTTTAAATGTCTGTTTTTAGTTATTTTAATCTTTATATTTTCTGTTTTCATTTTAATCTGAGTTTTAGTAATTTTGTTGTTTTTTCCATTTTTATTAGCTTCTGTTGTTTATGTTTTAGTTTTTAGTTATAGTTTATTTACTTTTAGTTATTTTAGTACTTTATAGTATATTTAGTACCATGTATATATATATATATATATATATACAGGTGCTGGTCATATAATTAGAATATCATCAAAAAGTTGGTTTATTTCACTAATTCCATTCAAAAAGTGAAACTTGTATAATGTATACATTAACTCCACACAGACTGATATATTTGAAGTGTTTATTTCTTTTAATTTTGATGATTATAACTGACAACTAACGAAAACCCCAAATTCAGTATCTCAGAAAATTAGAATATTGTGAAAAGGT
>JAFVLL020034251.1:0-20248 GCA_021397915.2 Tor tambroides
TGACATTTTATTCTCCAAAAACACATTTAAAACCTTAAAAGTAGACACTTTACTTACATTTAATGTGCTTTCTATGGACATAAAATCATTTTTGTCAATTTCTTTTGATGCAGATGTCTTTACATCTTTGACCCATGTATGTGTGTTTTTAGTTGTATCCTCATCTGGTTCTTTTTGGACGTTTGTTTTTTCTTCACAGATGAAGTTGGAGCTCTCGTCTTTGACATGGGCTCATATTCAGTGAGAGCTGGATATGCAGGAGAGGATTGTCCCAAGGTGTGAGCAGTTAGATGAATCCATATCTTTGTGATAAAGCTAAAAAAAAAATGTTTTAAGCATAAAGTTGTTTTGTGGTTTCTAGGCCGACTTTCCTACTGTGATCGGTGTGACTCTGGACCGGGAGGATGGCAGTACACCGATGGAGACAGATGGAGAGAAGGGAAAGCAGAGCGGCACCACCTACTACATCGACACCAACCAACTCAGGGTCCCTAGAGAAAACATGGAGGTCATGTCACCTCTCAAAAATGGAATGAGTATGTTATTTTATATGAGCTGAAAGTGGTTTTCAAGCATCAAAACAATGAAAGATTAATACAGTTTTAAGTGTTTTTCCATACATTAGAACATGTCCTGTTTATTTAAAAAGAAATCCTGAGCAAAAATAATTACTATCATACATTTTTACCTTGATTTACAGAGGACACTCATTAAAATGTCATTCAGTCTCATAGGATTATTACCAGAATTATTAGATGTCCAGTAGAACCAGAATTATTAGATGTCAGTAAAAGACTCTATTCGTGCAGCACATATGAAAAATTTAGACACTTTTTTTCTTTTTTCTCTGAAGTTGAGGACTGGGACAGTTTCCAAGCCATTTTAGATCACACCTACAAAATGCACTTCAAATCAGAGCCCAGTCTGCATCCAGTCCTGATGTCAGAGGCCTCGGTATGTTGATTTTCGGACATAAATCCAATCTGCAGATTATATCATACACTTGCCATCTGCTGGGATGCTTCAACCGACAACCATGTGATCTTGTTTTCTTCATCTTGTAGTGGAACACACGAGCAAAGAGAGAGAAGCTGACGGAGCTAATGTTTGAGCATTACAACATTCCTGCTTTCTTCTTGTGTAAATCAGCCGTCCTGTCTGCGTATCCTTTATTTTAATTGGCTGTCTAAAGATTTGTAAAATCCAAATCTTTCTGAAAGGCAGTGTCTTGCGTTTAGATCAGTGGCTATGTAACCAGGGGGCCCTTAACATTACTTAAAATTATTTAAAATAAGCATTAAAATAAGCCAAAACAACTTAAAATCGTTAAATCACCCCCACAATACCCCTTTTTTCTTTAAAGGACTGTGGATATATGAGGTATCCTAATTTTAAAAGTGTTATTTATTGTATATTGGGACCCTCTTGAAAATGAGGTACATCTCAAGGGGTTATTCCTAATAAACAAATTGAAATTTATAGCCCTCTAAAAGACATGTAAATTAATAAAATCCTTGGGCTTTTTTATAATGAATTTTTCTAGTTATGTCAATCTTTAAAAAAATTACCATGAAGGTTGAGACAGCTTTCATTTCAATTTATTTAGAATTACTTTATAGGGTATAGAAAATACATGAAATGTTAAATTCTTAACTCAGCATTCCAGGTTTGCCAATGGACGGTCCACAGGTTTAGTGTTAGATAGTGGATCAACACACACAACTGCTATTCCAGTGCATGATGGTTATGTCCTACAACAAGGTAATTCAAAACACTCTGTCGTCACAGAGGTGTTTTTTTTTGTTATATTCGTCAAATATAAAACTGAATGGTTTTATATACTGTAGTAGATATTGTAATGCTGAAGTTGAATTTTGCACAGTTAATACAATATTATTTACATTAATGTACATTAAATTTATCTACAGATTTATTTTTTATTTTATCCGCAAATAATAAATAAGGTAATTTAAAATATATATTTCATGATCTTCCAGGCATCGTAAAGTCTCCTCTTGCTGGTGACTTCATGAGTATGCAATGTAGAGAGCTGTTTCAAGAGTTAGGTGTTGAAATAGTGCCTCCGTATATGATTGCATCAAAGGTGAGTACTACTTCAGTTCATTCTTTTCAGTTGTCATATCATCTCTGTTTGGAGGTTGGGATGCTCACTATATTCTTGAGGTGGTGGGGAGTACATAAAATGTTCAATGAAAAATTAATGTCAGTGTTTTGTCTTGAAAGGATTCAGTTCGTGAAGGAGCTCCAGCCATTTGGAAGAAGAAAGAGAAACTACCTCAAGTTACCCGTTCATGGCATAACTATATGTGTAATGTAAGGAATCATAGAAGAGAGATATTGAACCTACTGAAGTGCATTTATATCATGTGTTATGTAATGACTGTTGCTCCCTGTCATTTCAGACTGTCATACAAGATTTCCAGGCCTCTGTGCTGCAGGTGTCAGATTCGCCCTATGATGAACAGTAAGTTACTGTTACTTTTCATAACACTACCGTTCAAAAGTTTGGGGTCAGTGAGTTGTTGTTATTCTTTTTTTTTAATGAATGAAATCAATACTTTTATTCAGCAACCACACAGTAAATTAATTAAAAGTGACAGTAAAGATATTTTTCATAATTTTTTTTAAAAATTGAGATTCAGCATTGGGTAAACATTTAGATTTCAGATGTTGTGTGTGTCATACATTCAAATTTACCATAAACCTGAGAGTAGTATTCATCAGAATATGCACATGGAAAAGAATAAAGAAAAAAAAAAAAACAGTGTACATAGGGAATCATTTTTCTGTACATCTTAAGCATTAGCTTGTGAAAGTAAAATCAGTCCTGTTGAGTGTTTCATAGTTAACCAATTTTAATGTAAATTGTTCCAGTTCCCAATTAACAAATGCTGTTACCTTTCCGTTTTGTAAATGTCCTTTGTAATTTCCATCCATGTATTTATAGTTGGAATTTCCTGTGACAAACCATTTCCTGGTGAGTGTCTTTCTAGTAGCCACCAACAGTATATTCATCAAGTATGTTTTTACTTTCTAAGGGCATTACACATTTAAACATATCTTGGAAAGCATGGTGTATCTCTCTCCAAAAATTTAAGATAGCTGGACAGTCCCCAAAAACATTTTGGTTCCCACAATTTTTCCAGCAAACTGCAGTGTTACTAACTTAGTGAGATTTCTGAGAGCGTGTAACAAAATATCTTTTCAGATTTTTCCAGCCAAACTCCTTCCATTTCTGTGAACTGGTGCACTTCCATTGATTCCTCCACATTATTTTCCATTCTTCCTCAGATATAGTCATTCCTCCTTCCTTCTCCTGTTTTGTTTGGAGATCAGAGGTTGAATGCGTTGTCAGAATTAACAAATTTTCATACATACATGACAATTGTAGTATCAATATTTGAGTTGTATGCTTTTCTAAACAAATCTATTGGACGTTTTGTGTTTTTTCATCTTCAAATTCACATAATCTCTAGGTACTGAGATTATATTGACATAATCTGTATGTTCCAATAGAATTCCCAAGTTTCAAACCTGGGTTGCATGTCTCCTTTTTAACGTATTACACAGAACTGTTAGCTGTCCACTTTCTAAATCTAGTATCTAATCTATTTGTCATAAATCTGACATGCACACCATCTGAGAAGCACCGTATTTCCCTCTAATTTATATTCTTTTATAATAGTTTTCTGTATTTCCATATTTTGCCCATGGGTTATCAGTATTATTTACAGTCAGGTCCATAAATATTGGGACATCGACACAATTCTAACATTTTTGGCTCTATACACCACCACAATGGATTTCAAATGAAATGAACAAGATGTGCTTTAACTGCAGACTGTCAGCTTTAATTTGAGGGTATTTACATCCAAATCAGGTGAACGGTGTAGGAATTACAACAGTTTGCATATGTGTCTCCCACTTGTTAAGGGACCAAAAGTAATGGGACAGAATAATAATCATAAATCAAACTTTCACTTTTTAATACTTGGTTGCAAATCCTTTGCAGTCAGTACAGCCTGAAGTCTGGAATGTAGACATCACCAGACGCTGGGTTTCACCCTGGTGATGCTCTATGACCTCTACTGCAACCGTCTTCAGTTCCTGCTTGTTCAGGGCATTTTCCTTGGTTTTGTCTTCAACCAGAAGTGAAATGCATGCTCAATCGGATTCAGGTCAGGTGATTGACTTGGCCATTGCATAACAGTCCACTTCTTTCCCTTCAAAAACTCTTTGTGGTTGCTTTTTTTGCAGTATGCTTTGGGTCATTGTCCATCTGCACTGTGAGCGCCGTCCAATGAGTTCTGAAGCATTTAGCTGAATATGAGCAGATAATATTGCCGAAACACTTCAGAATTCATCCTGCTGCTTTTGTCAGCAGTCACATCATCAATAAATACAAAGAAGACAGTTCCACTGGCAGCCATACATGCCCACGCCATGACACTACCACCACCATGCTTCACTGATGACGTGGTATGCTTAGGATCATGAGCAGTTCCTTTCCTTCTCCATACTCTTCTCTTCCCATCACTCTGAGTACAAGTTGATCTTGGTCTCATCTGTCCATAGGGTGTTGTTCCAGAACTGTGAAGGCTTTTTAGATGTCGTTTCTGGCCTTCCTGTTTTGAGGCTCACCCAATGGTTTACATCTTGTGGTAGACCCTCTGTATTCACTCTGGTGAAGTCTTCCTCTTGATTGTTGACTTTGACACACAAACACCTACCTCCTGGAGAGAGTGTTCTTGATCTGACCTTTATTTGTGAAGGTGTTTTCTTCACCAGGAAAGAATTCTTCGGTCATCCACCACAGTTGTTTCTGTGGTCTTCCGAGGTCTTTTGGTGTTGCTGAGCTCACAGTGGTTCCTTCTTTTTAAGAATGTTCCAAACAGTTATTTTGTGGCCACGCCTAATGTTTTTGCTATCTCTCTGATGGGTTTGTTTTGTTTTTCAGCCTAATGATGGCTTGCTTCACTGATAGTGACAGTTCTTTGGATCTCATCTTGACAGTTGACCTTGAATTCCAAATGCAAATAGCACACTTGAAATGAACTCTGGACCTTTTATCTGCTCATTGTAATTGGGATAATGAGGGAATAACACACACCTGGCCATGGAACAGCTGAGAAGCCAATTGTCCCATTACTTTTGGTCCCTTAACAAGTGGGAGGCACATATGCAAACTGTTGTAATTCCTACACCATTCACCTGATTTGGATGTAAATACCCTCAAATTAAAGCTGACAGTCTGCAGTTAAAGCACATCTTGTTCATTTCATTTGAAATCCATTGTGGTGGTGTATAGAGCCAAAAATGTTAGAATTGTGTCGATGTCCCAATATTTATGGACCTGACTGTATATAATATTGTTAATTGCTGTCAGCTAAGATTGCTTGTATGGGAGTTGAGGATATTTTCTCCTCAGTGTTTTTCCACTGGGCCTCATAAAACGGATTACACTAACAAATCATGACTCTCACCTGTGCCGCAAAGTAATAATCTCTTAGAGAAGGTAAGCATCACCCCCCCCCAATTTCTTTGGCTAACTACAAGGTTTTAAGATGAACCCTAGGTCTTTTACCTGGCCATGTATACCTTGACAACATTTTTTTTTCCATTCATTAAAGGGATAGTTTACCCAAAAATGAAAATTACATCATTAATTACTCAACTCATGTCATTCCAAACCCGTAAGACCTTAGTTCATCTTCGGAACACAAATTAAGATATTTTTGATGAAATCCGAGAGCTTTCTGACCCTGCATAGACAGCAATGCAACTACCATGGTAAAGGCCCAGAAAGGTAGTAAGAACATCCTTAAAATAATCCATGTGACATCAATGGTTCAGCCTCTAGTGGAACTCTAGTGAATGTGCGTTAAAGACTGACACTGAAGAGAAGAAATTGTTGATTACTGTATTTAAATCATGGCTTCATATAATAAGCCTTGGTGAGGAGAAGAGACTTATCTCAAAACCATTAAAGTTGTACTGACCCTAAACTTGAACGGTAGTTTATATAACATTTTAAGTTTATATAAATCATAATTAACTTTATTGATTGAGCTTTTAGGTATGTGCAATACTTATGATCTTAATGGAAAAGAAAAACACCACATTGTCACAATTTGTCCTATACAGAGTAGCTGCCCAGATGCCCACTGTTCATTATGAGCTGCCTAATGGATACAACTGTGATTTCGGAGCTGAAAGACTTAAGATCCCAGAGGGTCTTTTTGACCCTTCAAACGCTAAGGCAAGAAATATCTTTCTTACATTGGCCAAATTCCTTTCTGAAATGCTAGCATTTTTTCTTATGGCATCTTAACATTTTCACAGGGTCTGTCAGGGAACACCATGTTGGGAGTCGGCCATGTTGTGACCACCAGCGTTGGCATGTGTGACATAGACATTCGACCAGTAAGATTTTAAAACACTACTTTACATCTACATTTACATCTCCTGTGCTGCTAATGCAGGTGACATTATGCTTCCCATATTTTTTTTTAAACAGGGTCTATATGGCAGTGTGGTAGTTACAGGAGGAAACACTCTCATCCAAGGCTTTACAGACAGACTTAACAGAGAACTCTCACAGAAGACGCCACCAGTAAGTGGCACATTAAATTTTGCTTAAGTAGAATGTCAGGTGGGTCTCTTGAAGTGCTTTATTGTTTTTGCCCTCTGTGCAGAGTATGCGTTTGAAATTGATAGCCAACAACACAACTGTGGAGCGCAGATTTAGCGCCTGGATTGGGGGCTCTATCCTCGCATCTCTGGTGAGTAGTGTTCACTAGGGCTCTCATGGGATCAGATTTTAACTGCACAATTGTTTATGATATTAGATGTATAGTATTAGCATTTTTTAATATCACTTTCAATACGTTTAACATAGCATATTCCCTTGATTCAAGTCTAACATCACCATAATATATTATGACTGTTTTGTTACTTTTAGGGAACTTTCCAGCAAATGTGGATTTCAAAGCAGGAGTATGAGGAAGGTGGGAAACAGTGTGTTGATAGGAAGTGCCCTTAACCAGTTCCATCAACACCTGGTTGCCTTCAGAGAGAGAAGAAAGAAAAGAGAAGAAGAAAAAAAATAACACACCACCAACCTAGTAGAAAAAGCCTTCTTAGTGGACTCAGGAACTAACAAGGACACTTACTGTTATTTTTAGTGCAAACAAACCATATTTTAAACAGTCTGACATGGTTGCACTCTTTTCTACTCCACACAATATTTTCATATATCCAGTTTGACAGCAAATGTTTCTGACCACCCGAATAATTTTAAAAAACAGAGACAAGGTTATGTCTTTTGGTACATGGGAATTATATTCTTCAATTGTATCAGTGCTTAGAACAGATGAAAGAGTTTTTTAATTTACACCACTTTGCCACTTCCTAGAAAATGCACCACGGGAAACCAAATGTTTGTTATGCTTTTAACAATTGATCGGCTGTTTTGGGAATAAAATAGTTTTTTTTGTTAAACTGGTGTAAATTTCTCTCATATTACTTGAAGAGATAAAATTGTCAGTGTAGTGATTGTGCACATTTGTATTTAAACTTTTGTTATAATAATTAGTACATTTCAACTTGTCTGTTCAGTTAAAGTTATTCAAAAGAGAATGATTTGCAATCTTAATAATTTACACATTTAGACACAAGATGTAAAAATGAAACTAGGTAAATATACAAAACAACAGTCTCAGTTACAAGTTTGAATTTATTATTTGACTGTACAACATGTTTTGAATCTCCAAAACTTCTGGAGAAATGAAAAAAAAAAAAAAAAAAAATGACATGATGAAAAGACAATATTAAACGTGCAATGTCATCAGTGGTTTTATGCAAGTGCAGTCTTTTTTGGAAACATAGCTGCAAGCCTTTTTTGGTTTCTCTTTTCTCTTTTTTCTTTCCGTATCTTACTCCTCACATATTTTTCAAGGCTCAACCTAAAATTCAGAAGAGCAGAGACAAATAGATTAGATACCAGCAGAGTTAACATTACTGAGTATCAAGGAAATGTCATTTATGTAATGTAATAACATTTGTTAGTGTCAACATCTATAAGCTGGTTGAATGAATCTCATGTAAATAACTATTTTAAGGAGACCCATGCTTTTTTGTTCACCTCACACTTTGCATTTGTTTGCAAAGAATGCGAAATGTTTGTGAGGGAACATAAAATCTTTCAAATATAATTCTATAATACATTTTTCAGTTACATTTGTTGTTACTCTAACAGGGAAACAATTTTCTGTTGACTTGTAAAATCTGAGACTTGCCTTGTGTAAGGGGCGACATGTGATGGTTCAAAGAATCGCCGCCTTTTGTATCTGGAATTCAGGTACCAGGGGATTGGATGTTCCTTGAAGCGGTACCTGATGAACAAACATGCTTGTAATAAGTTACATTACACAAAGACAAAATAGATGTGCATAGGAGAACAATCTGCAAAACATTTACTGGTTTGATTTGCTTACCAGAAGGTTTTGCCAAAGACATTTCTTCGCCATTCGCCTGGTCTACCTCTCTCTTGTCCCGTCTGCAGTAAGCGCAGAGAGTCCTCGCGTTCTTTCACAACTGTGTCAAGACGCTTCATTGACCTTTCAACCTATTAAAAGAATTCAGAATGGATATTGGTTCATCCATGTACACCGGATAAATTGAAGAGAACAGGCACATATTCACCCTGTGTTTAAACTTAAGGACTAATAACTGAAAGAGAATCATGAAGCCAAGAACACAGCAGATAAAACTTGGCAGGCTGTGCAAACCATTCTAATATGCTAACATGGTGCTCAAGAAACATTTATTATTGTTATCAGTGTTGAAAAAAGTTGTGCTAGTTAGTTTATTTATGGAAACCATGATATGTTTTATTTTTTTCAGAATTCTTTGAATAGAAATAGAAAGCTCAAAAGAGCAGCATTTATTATTTTTTATTATTATTGGTAGATTTCCTTTTAATGTAAAAACTTTCACTGTCACTTTCGAGCAATTTAATGCATCTTTGCTGAATAAAAGCATACATTTTAAAAAGCATAAATCTTACTGACACCAAACTTTTAAGCGGTATATACCAAAGTACTGTATAGTCATTGTACCATGGTAACACCACCATAGGAATTTTTTCAAGATTATCCCTTTTTATCGACAGAAACTAAACATTTCAATTAAATATGAACAAATTTCATACCTTTTTGAGGCGTTCTGGACTGGTCATCGGAAGGCGCTGTCGTTTTGCCTCCTGTTCTAAAGTCAGTAACATGTTCTTTTCCTTCAAAAGAACATACCTCCAAATACAAACAGGAATGAGGGTTAATATTTATTGCAGCTTTTCTTTAAAAGTCTTCAAAATGTAAAAACTACTTAATTACCAAAGTTTGTGTAAGTCTTCATTACTTTTCACTCTAAGCTGTTTGGCAGTCCATGGAGCACCTTTGAGGTTAAAAAATCATCAGGAGACATTAATAACACAGTGTATTATCAAGTAATGATGACAGATTAATATGACTCTATCTCTAAACCTAGTAGGTTTTCTTATCTTGACAGAATATTTGGGCACTGAATATAATCCTGCCTAGATAGGGAGCTCACTTGTTTTGAGACAAAAATAAAAATAAATAAATAAATTAGGTGAAATCGTATTTAAAATTGATGGTACCTGATTTAACTGTTTGTTCACTCCAGTTCTCTGGCAGGTCAAAAAATTCTTCCAGTCCTTTTCTGACACAGGATGTGTGGAGTGCTCGGTTATTCATGGAGCTTTTGAACCACCACGAGTCATACATTTGTCTAAATTCCGACAAATATGAAAAAGTTTGAATTAATTGGTAATATATTAAATCATGCTTCGTCCATTCTGGTTAAGACACTATCATGATGCATTTAAGCCTGACATATAATCAGCAAGAAAAAATATACGTTACCTTCGTTGACACGAATGAAATTTGGAGAACGCTTGAGTCGCATATTGAGGCTGTGTGTGTGAAGAGACTGTAACAACACGTTGAAATTGTCTGCAGACAGCAGCAGTCAGGCGGCTCGTTACGGCCGCAGCCATCTTGACAATGTCAAACGAAACGATGAACGGAAGCGTGCAGCGCCACTTTTCGGACAGTAGTATATATTAACAACAACACATTTCTTTCTCCACGTTAAAAGTTCGAACGTTTTTTCACGTTCAACCCACAGCATACATCAATATAAATAAATAATAAAACGTTATCCTACAAAATCAGCTATTTTAAATAACACAAAAGTGAGTCGTATTAATTAATATTTGCGTGTATCTTTGAGCACTTTTTTGTCGAGTGTTGATTGTTATTAAAAGTAGCATTTTCCCCCTTTGGTTATAAGAAGGTCACATTAAAATTGTATTGAAATTATTTTACAATTCTGCATTTATTTGTACGACTTTGCAAATGCCTCCATGTATTGATCTAATTGTTTTCGCATTTTAGACACATTTCAGCCAATACTGTAATTAATATTGAAAGTTATTAATATTTTAAGTATAATGAATCATAGTAAGAGCAGTTTAGCCAACTAAAGTGTAAACTACTCAGTGTGAATAATATACTACCAGACATTCAAAAATTTCTTATTTTAACATATTTTTCAATTCAAATCGTCTACTTTCCAATATTCTATTCTGTTCTGTTCTATTCTATTCTATTCTATTCTATTCTATTCTATTCTGCTCTTTAGCTTTCTGTTCAAGCTGCTGAAAAAAAGATGTCCACTTATTTACGATATTTCTTATTTAATTTCCAAAATCAACAGCTTTATTTTATTTTATTTTATTTTATTTTATTTTATTTTATTTTATTTTATTTTATCTTTGAGGGCAATTTGCGTACCTTTATTTTGCCCTAAGTATCAATGGAGAACATGGCTTCACTCTGCGTTAGATGAGCCAATCAGTGAAGGCCTTGTTCACGCACTCCCTCAACAGTCATGGTGGGCATGAGCATTCTGCGGACGGCGGCTGCTTTTACAGCCCGATTAAACCCGCTGAAACGAACATGTCAATCTTCAAATCTGCTCTCCAGGACTGTTGCACGTTCAGAACAAGGTAAAGAATATTTATTGTTACTAAACACAACGATATGACCGTTTAGAAGAATTATTTTTAGCAGTGACCTTTCTTTACTTGTTTAGCATGTCAAGTGTAAACTGGCCTCTACAACAATCCCCTCTGTAACCTTCCTATAGCTATCACATACAACTGTTAAGCTACGTATATGCGTAAATATACTGCATGGGCGTTTTTACATAGTCATATAGTTAACAGTTTCTGATTCAAAATATTTCTTGAGCTTCTTGCCCGTTGCTTGTAAGCAGGTAATTTACCAAGTTAGTCAAACACAATATTTTGGTCTTCATTGTGTATGTAACAGTTTTACTTCCACTTAAGTAAAGACTTGTAAATTGGATTTGCTGCTGTAGCTGTGTGTTACGCTTGCTTTAGATTAGTTTTGTGTTATGTTGACTTCTTGTTGAGTAAAAAGGGTGTTTTGCAGGTAGTAATACTGTGGCATTTGTGTGTTGACTTGCTGACTTTCTTTTTGTTTTTTAATTTGTTTTAACCTTCTTTTACAGTTGTTGTCCGTCATGGGAGCCATGGGAAAAGGATGTTTATCATCAAGCCCACTGACTTCTATGACAGAAGATTTCTTCACCTGCTGGTAAAACCTGTTATAAATACTTTGCCTCAGTTGCATATTATTTGTAATGGTCATTCATATTCAAATAATAATTAGAAATAATTTTCCAATCTTTCTCTCCTCTCTTGCTTTGTTACACCAGAAATATTACATTCTTCTCACTGGCATCCCTGTGGCAGCTCTTGTGACATTTGTTAATATTTTCATAGGTAAGTTTCACATGTAACTGGCAGTTTTGCTTCCTATTGCTTCTGTACCTGCCATCATAAATTGAATAATGTCAATAATGCCTGCAATTCACTAAACAGGAGAATCTGAGTTAGCAGAGATACCTGAAGGTTACGAACCAGAGCACTGGGAGTACTACAAGGTATTCTGACATTTAACTGCATAAAAACATCAAATACACCTTATATGGTAGTAAAAATGCCCATTGTAATTTGAATAATTATTTTATTGCGTCACTGCTGTCATAATGCTTCTGGACATTCCTTTCATCATTATATCTTAGCATCCTATCACCCGTTGGATTGCTCGTACCTTTTATGACAGCCCAGTGAAGGACTATGAGAAAATGATGGCACTTATCCAAATTGAGGCCGAGAAGGCTGAAATGAGGTACACGCTGTCTTCATATGATTCAACTAATTAGCATCAATGAGAAAATGCACATGTGTACTTCTTGTTTTTATTTATTTATTTATATATATATATATATATATATATGAAGAGTTCCAATGCAAAAGGGTCTAAAAGCCATCTTGGTCAAAAATGAGATAACGATAGTGGGTGAATGCTATCCACACATAGTACATGTTCATCAAGTACTTCCACTTCAAATGTGCTAAATCCCAGCCTCAACCATTTCAAAAGTACCAGTATTTACTAGGGGTAACCCCGAATAGTCGGCGATTCGATGCGTCGGTAGGAGGAGCCTGATTCGACTACCAATCTCACAGTCGAATATTCGCGGGTGTTATGATCATGCCATTTTGGCTAAATGGGAGTGCTCAAATCTTTGATTTCGCATAAAACTTCCAGTTTTCTCCCAATAAGTTAATATACAGCTCATTAAATTAATGTTGTAAATAAGAATCTGAAAAGAAAGAAGCTTCAAATAAATATTTTAAGGTGTGTGAATCCAGCCACCCCTATAGATTTAAGTTTTACTTTCCATAATCTGTGACAGACAGAGGATTTTGGCGGCAGGGATTTAAATCTTTAACAAGACTCAAACTGACACAGGCAGAGTGAAAGACTGGATTTTTTCGATCAGGTGGGGTACAACTTACCGATTTCAAAACATTTCAGCTGGTTTATGTGTATATCGTGTATATATTATTTATCTCGTTGTAGCAAATTTAGTTTAAAAGGGAATTGTATATAAATAATTACAATTAATTATGATTAATTACAGTTATTTATATCGGCTGACAGTAATAACTGTCGCAGAATTAAATTGCCATCAACTAATCTGTTCGTCCAGCGAACATTAAGTTCATATCAACTCTAAGAAAGGATATTTTCTTGGCCACAGAAAATACTTTTCTAAGTATTAATGCATTAGAGCATGTAGTAAGGATCAAAATCGTAAAGGGACATTAATATGCAAACCAGAATCAGAAACTCATGTAATTGCACACAACTTTTATTAACTAAACACTTACGCAAACTAGTCTAACAAACAAACAAACAAACATACAAACATACAATCACTCATACATGGGGAAAGGGCTAATGAGAGTTGATGGATGAAACCATCAGGAAAACCAGAGAATCCAGTTATGGAGAAAGTCATTTAACCACCTGCGCCGTTTATAACGGGGTCTATAACTTGTACTAATAACCTCTGTTTCGTTTAGTTAAATGTACAATACTTTAACTGCCTTTGGTCGGGTCGAGTGTCCGGAATGCAGTCTCAAATGAAAGTCTTAATGGTTTTAAAGTTTTGGACTCCTGATCACGTTCTTCCAGGTGAAGAGTGATGAATTCCAAAGATGTTCTGAGGTAGAAATGTTCTTTCCAGGTAGAAAATGGAAAAAAAAGAGCTAAGAAAAAGAGATCTGCTGAGGTCCAAGGAGCTTGGTTGAATGGAAAGACAAGGCCTCAAGGCCTGGCACAAAACCTAAAGTGTTCAGAAGAGTTTTAGCTTACATCCTCCACATCCTCTTAGGATCTAACAGAACCGCAGACAGCATTCGGCGTCACTTATGTGAGAGCTTTATTTGCTATGGACGTCACACCTCTGGGATGTCAAAGAGCCAGTTGGAGCCCTGGACTTTGGAGGGAAAGTTTTATGGCTCTTTGTTTCCATGCATGGTAATTTGCATAGGTAATTCGCCTGGGTTAATGCACAAACTACTAAAGATTCTTAGGATGCTTACATGTTGCATAGTTATTGACATAAAATATACACTCTCAATTAAATCATCCGAAGACGAATGGATAGAGACCAAACATGATACAGTTAAACATTATAACGAGAACACTATTATAATAAAACGCTGTGAAGTTTTAGAGTTTAGCTGCACGTTGTTGCGTGAAGAATGCGTCCACAAAAGGAGTTAATTCAGAGCCGCGCAGACACGTTCACTTCTGCATTCGGGGCATTCTGTGCAGATAACCTATAAGTCGTAATGTAACGTTATGTTGTATAAATAACGAAGCGTATTCTATATGCGATAAATGAGTTAAATCCCACTGATTAAAAAAACTGCTATCAAATGCTTCATTCTAGTGGTCATCTTCAGCGCGCAGCTCAAAACAGAAATGCAGAACATTAATAACTACTGTCATATAGCCTACATAACGTTATAATGAGAGCACTGTTGTAAAAATGTTTTGAATTATTAGGGTTTCGCTGGCGTTTAATGTTAACTATCTTTTAATCAAAACATAAAACATTATTTTTCTATCTGCGAGGTGTCCATTAAACATTTTCGCTGTGTGTTAACGTCAGTAATGACTGTCTCTTGGTAATGTATTTTGCCCCGCCTAAACATATGATTCGACTATCAGTCAATGGGTAAGAATCGTAATTCATTCGACTATGAAAATCTGAATGGGACACCCCTAGTATTTACATAGAAACCTATGCATAGTAGAGGCTTTTGCATCTGAACTATATATATATATATATATATATATATATATATATATATATATATATATATATCAGGGCTGTCAAACGATTAATCGCGATTAATCACATACAAAATAAAAGTTTGTTTACACAATATATGTGTGTCTTCTGTATATATTTTGTATATATAAAGATACACACATACAGTATATATTTTGAAAATATTTACATGTATTTACATGTTTATATTTATATTCATATAATTTATATTATGTAAAATATATTTAATATATAAATATAACATGTTTTTCTTATATGCATGTGTTTGTATTTATATATACATAATTATACACAGTACACACACTTATATGTAAGCAAAAACTTTTATTTTGGATGCGATTAATCGTTTGACAGCACTAATATATATATATATACACAGTATCTCACAGAAGTGAGTACACCCCTCACATTTTTGTAAATATTTTATTATATCTTTTCATGTGACAACACTGAAGGAATGACACTTTGCTACAATGTAGCAGTGAGTGTACAGCTTGTATAACAGTGTAAATTGCTGTCCCCTCAAAATAACTCAACACACAGCCATTAATGTCTAAACCGCTGGCCACAAAAGTGAGTACACCCTTAAGTGTCCAAATTGGGCCCAATTAGCCATTTTCTCTCCTCGCTATCATGTGACTCGTTAGTGTTACAAGGTCTCAGGTGTGAATGGGGAGCAGGTGTGTTAAATTTGGTGTTATCGCTCTCATACTGGTCACTGGACGTTCAACATGGCAACTCACTGAGGATCTGAAAAAAAGAATTGTTGCTCTACATAAAGATGGCATAGGCTATAAGAAGATTGCCAAGACCCTGAAACTGACCCTGAGCTGCAGCACGGTGGCCAAGACCATACAGCGGTTTAACAGGACAGGTTCCACTCAGAACAGGCCTCGCCAAGGTCGACCAAAGCAGTTGAGTGCACGTGCTCAGCGTCATATCCAGAGGTTGTGTTTGGGAAATAGACATATGAGTGCTGCCAGCATTGCTGCTGAGGTTGAAGGGGTTGAAGGGGTGAGGGGTCAGCCTGTCAGTGCTCAGACCATACGCCGCACACTGCATCAAATTGGTCTGCATGGCCGTCATCCCAGAAGGAAGCCTCTTCTAAAGATGATGCACAAGAAAGCCCGCAAACAGTTTGCTGAAGACAAGCAGACTAAGGACATGGATTACTGGAACCATGTCCTGTGGTCTGATGAGACCAAGATAAACTTATTTGGTTCAGATGGTGTCAAGCGTGTGTGGTGGCAACCAGGTGAGGAGTACAAAGACAAGTTTGTCTTGCCTACAGTCAAGCATGGTGGTGGGAGTGTCATGGTTTGGGGCTGCATGAGTGCTGCCGGCACTGGGGAGCTACAGTTCATTGAGAGAACCATGAATGCCAACATGTACTGTGACATACTGAAGCAGAGACTGGGCCGCAGGGCAGTATTCCAACATTTTAACAACCCCAAACACGCCTCCAAGACGACCACTGTTTTTCTAAAGAAGCTGAGGGTAAAGGTGATGGACATCTATTTGCATCTATTGAGCATCTGTTGGGCATCCTCAAACGGAAGGTGGAGGACCGCAAGGTCTCTAACATCCACCAGCTCTGTGATATCGTCATGGAGGAGTGGAAGAGGACTCCAGTGGCAACCTGTGAAGATCTGGGAACTCCATGCCCAAGAGGGTTAAGGCAGTGCTGGAAAATAATGGTGGCCACACAAAATATGGACACTTTGGGCCCAATTTGGACATTTTCACTTAGGGGTGTATTCACTTTTGTGGCCAGCGGTTTAGACATTAATGGCTGTGTGTTGAGTTATTTTGAGGAGATGGCAAATTTACACTGTTATACAAGCTGTACACTCACTACTTTACATTGTAGCAAAGTGTCATTTCTTCAGTGTTGTCACATGAAAAGATAAAATAATTACAAAAATGTGAGGGGTGTACTCACTTCTGTGAGATACTGTGTGTGTGTGTGTATATATAATATTTATTTTACATTTAGGAATGAGATTTATATTTTCGTAAATATTTGGTAACACTTTACATTAAGGTATTATTTTGTTTACATTAGTTAAAGGAATAGTTCATCCAAAAATTTGCTGGAAATGTACTCGTCTCAGGCAGTCCAAGATGTACATAAGTTTGTTTCTTCATCAGAACAGATTTGGAGACATTTATTTAGAGCCTCTGCAGTGAATGAGAGAGTTCAGACTGCTGATAAAAAAATCACAATAATCCACAAGTAATTAACTCAGTTTCATTAATAAACATCTTGTGAAGTGAAAAGCTGTGTTTTGTAATAAACAAATCCATCAATAAAATGTTTTTAACTTCAAACTGCTGCTTCCAGCTAAAAACGAGTCCTCTATCCATAATATTGCTTTCTCTAGTGAAAATGAAATTTCATCTGAATCAGGAGAGAAATATACATAGATCAAGCACAAAAAAACAGTTCTAAAATATGCTGGTGGATCTTGATGTGAGAGGACAACAGGGGATGGACTTTTTCACTGGAGGAAGCATCATTATGGATTATGGACTAATATTTTGGCCAGAAGCAATGGTTTCAATTTAAATTGCCTTGATGGATTTGTTTATTACAAACACGCAGCTTTTCACTTCACAAAATGTTAATTGATGGACTGGAGTCATGTGGATTATTGTGATGTTTTTATCAGCTGTTTGGGCTCTCATTCTGAAGGCACCCATTCACTGCAGTGATTCACTGCATCCATTGGTGAGCAAGTGATGTAATGCTGAATTTCTCCAAATCTGTTCTGACGGACAAACTCCTCTACATCTTGAATGGCCTGAGGTAATTTTTCAGCAATTTTTTTTTTTTCCCTTTTTGGCTGAACTATTACTTTAAATATATTAGCTAACATGAAATAACAATGAAGATACTTTTTAAAGCATTTATTAATTTTAGTTATTTTTCATTATTAAATTTAAAACTTATATCTGTTAATACTATCTAATAGACCTGAGCCAACATGAACTAACAATGAGTAGTTGTATTTAACTAACTAATGTTAACAAAGATTATTACATACTGTAACAAATATATTGGTCATTGTTAATGAACTTTAATTAATGCATTAAGTATTTTTTAAAGGGATAGTTCACACAAAAATTAAAATTCTGTAATCTTTTGCTCACCCTCAAATTGTTCTAAACCTGTATGAATTTCTTTCTTCTGCTGAACTTTTTGAACAATGTTAGTAACCAAAGTCTTGGCTTCCATATTATAAAAAGAAATATGGAAACTGTTTGGTTACCCAAATTCTTCTTTTGTTTTCAGAAGAAGAAAAAATTCATACAGGTTTGGAACAACTTTGTGTAAAAGATAGGATGAGTAATTGATGATTCATTTAGGAACTGTCCCCTTTAACTAATGTGAGATCTAATATAAGAATAGTTGAAATTCATGTGTCCTTAATTTTTTAGCTTTTATTGCTGTCAGGTATCAGTTTTGGCAGCTCTCTCTAGTGCAAAACAATACCTGGCACTTATGAGCGAGTGTCATTATGATTATGCCCAGCATTCACCACCTCTCCTTAAGCACATTGCCGTTTCTGTTAAGAAAAAGTTAAAAAGTAAAAGCTTTGTCTTAACTAAAATTATTGTTAGCCTTTGAATCAAAAAGGTTGAGAACCACAGTGTTTTTATTTTATTTTTTTTTGTAAAATGCAGTACATAATTTCTTGCTTTATGGTATGAAATACATATGACTGAGTAGGACGTACAACAAAATAGTTGGATATTTATTACAAGATTTACTAATTAATAAAAGGAGAAATATTCAACTGGTTATCAGTTGATTGCTCGAATAACATTTAAGCCATTTTGTTTAAAGTAGAATCAAAGTTTGATGATCTAGAGTTTTCGATTATGTAGTTTAACAGTCTGTATTATGTCCTTTCGAAATTCTGCTCACTAAAGGCCCATTTCAAGTGTGAGGTGCCTCCAAGTAAAGAAATATCACAATATCATTAATAAATCATGTACTAGAAGATTAGAAGAAAAGGGCAAAAACTTCTGTAGGGTAAAAATAATGAAGGAATTGTCAAACCTTGGGATACATTTTAATGTCAGAACCACAACAACATAGATACTTTGTTGTGTAGACTGCTCACAGATATGTATCTTGTTTTTATGTAGCCTAATTGATGATCTCTAGTATATTATCCTCTATTTTTCTTGTAGACAACTACAACTTGAAGTCCGCCGACACATGAGAGAAAAAGGAGATGGACCTTGGTTCCAGATTCAGACACTTGATAAGAATCTCATTGACCACAGCCCCAAGTCATCCCCTGATAACTAGGAGTGCTCATGCATACCTGTCTAAAATATTCAGCCATTATACAATGTATAATGTATTGTTATAAATAAAAAATATCATGTTTCTTTTTCCGTTTTTGCCCCTGGCACCAATAAACAAATAATTATAAATAATTTACTGCTCTTGTGTATTCTTTTGAGTGTTGTTTCAAGAATTTAGCCAGAAATTAGAATTCTTTCATCATTTACTGATTTCAGACTGTTCATTGCCCAAATCTCTTGTATGGCTTCAGAAGATTTGGAATACAGCACAAACTGACTGATTTCATGTTTATAGAAGATTGAAAGCTCCTGTCTCCATTCTTTATATTTTCATAAAAAAGATCAAATTACTCATGACTTCTTATTTTGTGTTCCACAGAAGTAGGAAAGCCATCCAGGCTTTCAAGTCAACAAATACCAAAAAAAACAAAAAAACAATTGGAATCAAAACCTAAACATTACAAAAGTTTTATTAATTGCAGTCCCGTCACACTAGAATCAGACATTTCCAGTAACGATAATATTAAAGTGCTGAAGTACTACATCAGATGATGTTGATTTCAGAACTATGTGAATAAAATCAAATTTCAGTTCATAAACTCTTCTTCCTAGCAAACAGCCCAACTACAGTATTTTAGTCTATTGTCTTCCTTAATGCATCATTCTAAAACATCAGTTTCAATATATTTTGTTTTGACTAATATTATTATAATAAAATAAAATAAAAATTTACACCAGAATTATTATTTAAAGAGTAAGATTATTTAGTGTAGGTTATATGATACAGTGCATAAGTAGATCAACTAGCAAATAACTGACACAATGTAAAATTTATAACAAAATAAATGTTTATTGCACCTTTCATAAAAAAAAAACATTACAATAAACACCAAGTACTTTACATTAAAACATTTAAAAATACCTGAATTAATGTAACATTAGATTAAATATGAGGCTCATTTATAATAATAAAAGATAAAAATTAGTATACATACAGTATCTCACAGAAGTGAGTACACCCCTCACATTTTTGTAAATATTTTATATCTTTTCATGTGACAACACTGAAGAAATGACACTT